>JAZEWT010000013.1:6821038-6840151 GCA_036362905.1 Mordacia mordax
CGCACACTCTCCCCGCCGCCGTCTCCTGTCTTCGTCCAGCAAAAGCGCGCGTTATTCCAGCTATCCAATCAATGAGCGAGGCCGCTTCGTCCAATGGAGACACGGCGCTTGGCTCACGTGGTCCACGCCCACCTATAAAAGCCCAACGTTGCCGAGAGCTGTCACAATGCTGGTCTCGTCTCGTCAGAAACCGCTTCGTCCTGTGCGAGGTCGCGGTGAGCCGGAGCCTATCCCGGCAGACACAGGGCGCAAGGCAGGGCTATACCCACGATGGGACGCCAGTCCATCATTGGGCACTGCGGGCAATTTAATCTGCAAGCCAATTAACCCGTGCAGCAGCATGGTTTTTTTGGGACTGTGGGAGGAAACCGGAGTACCCGGCGAAAACCCACGCGGACACGGGGAGAGAACTCGCAAACTCCCACACAGAAAGGCACCCGAGCCGAGATTCGAACCCGGGACTTCTTGGTGTGAGGAGGCGACAGCGCTACCCACTGGGCCACCGTGCCGCCCCATGTCAGCTGAGTTACTCAGTAAATACCAACAATCACACGGACATCAATTAAATAAACAATCATACAACAATCATGAACAATCATAGAGACGACAGCGGTCATACAACAATCATACACACGCCGACAATCATAACTACAAAAAGGAAAGCTTTGCTTGTTGACTAGTTTATACTGGAATTTCGCACTCAAAGTCGTGCGGCGAATGGAATGTGTCAATGTGTTGAGTTTTTTTCTCGATAGGATAATAATAATTGCATTTATAGAGCGCTTTTCACCCGAGGGTCACAAAGCGCTGCACAGAGCTGCGGCGAGAACGGCACGTCAACGACAACGACATGACAACGGAATATCAGCAACAATAACGTTTTTTTAGAGATATTGGAATGTTGTGGCTTGTCCGCCCATTGATGCTGCGGTTGCCTACGTGCGATTCGAATCCTAAACCGGCTGCTCCCATCCCATATCCCCCTCTCTTTGGAAAGTCTTCAAGACCATTATCGTCTCTGCTCGAACACTCTCCTCCCCAGCAAGCGAGATTTCTGTAAGAGCTCCTCAGTGAGAGGTCGTGTATTTCCATTGCTTTCCATGATTTCCAAAACGCGCTTCCGCCAGAATGTCGTGCTCCAAACCGCCAGAATGGGTTTATATTTAAAACCTACATCAGGATATGTAAAACCAAACTGATGGTTTCCCTCCTCTCATTTGCTTGTGACTATTTCTTCTCTTAACATATACAGAGAGTCGCCGACTTCTGAATGTCCGATTGATGAACATCCATACTTACGATCGAGCTCCTATAATAGACCATAAGATACTCTAAATTAATTGTATTATACTGCAAGTAATATAACATGGCACGTTATGACTTCATGTTTTAAAAACTATACGTATCTACAAACGTGCAAACAACGTACTGATGTATGGCTGCCGAGTGAGAATGGCTCCGCCGCCCCGCGCGTGTCGCCGGGACCCGGAGTGCGCGCGAGCGGGCGGCCTGCCGGTGGTGTTGAGGTCGGCCCGTTGGTGTGCCCTTGCAGATGTCTCGATCCCGTGGCAACTCGCTTAGAAACCTCTGCTCTCGATGCGTGCGCGTCACGGCAGCTTGGTGCAAAAGCTAAATGCCAATATGTAGGGGTGTCGTCAGCCATGCGTAGTTTTCCTCCGTTGAGGGGGCGCAGACCGCAGTGGTTTACAACAACCTGCATAGTTTGGGTTGCATGGCTACAGTCGAACCACTGTCGATATTCTGAATCGGTCGATGTTCTGGTTCGAATGATGTTCCACCAGTGATTGAGACAAGGGAGGTCAAAGGCAGGAGTTTCGACGTGTGGGTCCCCACCAGAGTTTCTTGCCTGTAAGATTCTAGGATGGTAACAGCAGCACGATCCCAGTCGTGAGATCGGGACTTGAGCTGTTGGCAGCGACCAACATCGTTCCGCTCTTGGTTAATGGGCAGGATGGTGTCCTTGGAATGTGCGAACTCATTTTCAGTTTGCATATCTCTGCCGATATTGTATTAGCAGACTGAGCAAGTTAATGGTGTCAGCCCAGCCACACCACAGAAGACACCACACGCCAAGCAGCTGCTCACAAAGGTCATAGCAATTTATTTGCAAAACATAAATACAGGTTGTAATTCATGAGTAACACACACAATGTAACGCCATATGCTTGAGACCGACAACCGTGCGACAGTCGCAGGCTTCTGTAGACACAACCTCAGTAAAGTCATGCCTAGACTGTTACTAATGTTATACTGAAGCATGAAGTGATATAATTAGTGTGGGCAATGACACACATTTTCCACTGTAGACCAAAACCAGACACTTCCCAGATAGCCTAGGTCTATCGAAACTGTGTAGTATACTGTAATACGTTTCAGCAAACACCCGCACCGGATCTTGGTATTCAACAATTCCTCGTGCTCAAACATAGACGCCAATTCCCGGACTGCCGCAAGCTCACGACACTCTGCTCTTGACAGCAACATCGCGGGGTTGTGAAATTCCTCACAGAGCTCGGGCTGACTGGATGATTTTCTGACTGGATGATTTGCCAGCTCAACTCCAGTCAGCGTGGACACCTGGCCACTCAAGCTGACAGCTGGGATTTTCTCTGTTCGTTAACATTTGTCCAATATCATGGCGGTGATGATGGTATCTGCCTCAGAGTCGTCGCTTAGTCAGGAGCTGAAGCCAACTGGGGTACCTGAAGCGCAGCACTCATGCCGTGCCCAGCTTCAGCTGCTCTCCGCGTATGGCTGAGGGGATAAGGGCAGGTATGAAAAGACGGGGGTTGTATAATGGCGATACTGGGCAGCAGAGACACCATTACATGGGTGGATTAACTGTCCATGACTCAAGTGAATTCCTGCTCCAATGGGCATTGAGACGTTACGCATCTTATGTTTACAGCTCTAAACCAATGATGGAAAAAAACATTTTTGGCAGCGCAAATATACGAATAGGACAGCCATTGATGAGTTTATCACAACATAGTACATATTTCACCGATCATCGAGGGATGGAAGATGGGCTGAAGCAATCCACGAACAGGATATGCCCCTATTTAAATCTTGGTTCAAGATCTTCCTCTGACTATGATCGTCACTTTATGATCAATACACCCTCTGCTTATGTACAGCATCTCAAGATGCGGCAATTAATTTAACTGAAATGGCAAGCCAAGATGTAGCTTAAAACCCAGCGGATCAGGCTCCAGAACTCACCATTTACGATTTCCTCTTTCATTAACTTCAGTTCCTTTTTTACTTCTTCCAAAATCTCCTTCAAAACATAAAAAGGTGGAACAAATGACCATCGGTTTAAGGGCAGTGGTACCACCATCTTACTCTGCTCCGAACATGCTGTGCAGCACCTCCACTCTCAGTACAGGTGAGGAATACAAGCATTGTTAACCAGTAAACACAGTGAAAACATGGTAAAAACCTGATTATTACAATTTCGATGCACATATAGGAATGCATCAGAGCAATACAGACCTTAAGCAGTGCTGGCGCTTGGCATAGACAAAGCAAATGCTTAAGGACCAGAGCAGCACAAGGGGCCCCCTGTTCGCTCTTTGTTGTTACATATCTTCATAAGAACGTCCCAGGGGACCCAAAAATATTCCTTCTTAGAACCCCCAAAGGTTAGCTCCAACACTGCTCCCAAGATTCATGACCCAGACACAAAATGCGATGCTGTGGTGTGATTGTCAAACTAAAAGCCACATCTGCCAGACAAGTCTCCTTGCCTGTATACATCTGGCAGCTCATGAGCAACAGTTCAAAGAAAGCTGACAAATATGGGGAGACGAATTGTCTCCTTTTATATTTACTGGTATCCTCCACAACAGGACTATTCATGAATTGCTCTTGACATTTAACACCTTTGACAGAAATGCAAGAAAATCGAGGGAAAGCTAGGCAGCATCTCATCGTGCTGCGTGAACCTCGGCCTACCATCTTGAGCCGCTCCAAGTCGACGGCTTCTGCTCCCCTGCACGCACACACACACACACAGAAATAAAGCAGCGTGAGCGCCGGTTCCATGCTCGTGTGTGCGGCATAGCAAAAATCCGAATCCAGGTACTCGGCTACACTCACCCTGCCACATCTTGCTGATGCTGCCATGGAAACCGCTCAAATCTCCGGGGTGACTCTCGCCTGCTCATAAAACCATACAAGAGAGGTTATTTTTACTTACTTATTCCAGGGTTAAACTCTTTAATGGGCTTGTCTATTAAGATGGGGTCATCTTGTTTGCGGGGGTGTTGCAGGTAAGGTGAAGGAGCACACGTGGAGGACAGCCAGGATCTGTTTCTCTTTCTACACTAAGAGCAGCCTCTAACATTTGATAAATCATTATCATCATCAATCATGATCAGTCAGTCCCCTGCTGGATGAAAGCCTGCCGGTGCTGTCACCATCTCTCACGATCCTGCAAACCAACGATCAATCCAGCATCTGCATGTAAACAACTCATGCTACGTCCCTTGGATGCATTCCATTCCTAGGATGCCATCATCCATCTGCCCAGTCCAAGCCCCACTCACTTTTCAAAAGGGTTTGTATTAGCCTTCTGAATTACCTACGTTCTCTAATTCACTGCTCCTCTGTCTGTTTCTCTATGTAATTCTAAGCATTCATTTCACCAAACATCTGTATTTTTTATGGAGTGCTGCGGTGCTTCCGATTCGTACGTCACAGCACGAAGTGTGTGCTAATGCAGCTATTGCTCCTCCAGGTAAATGTGCCGCATTATGTTTCGCTATCCAGCTCGGCTTCCCACAAGCACTCTGCTGAGTCCTCGTCCACATCCAGTCATCTGTGCTTGTTTTGATCTTGGTGGCCTGCACAGCCACCCGAGCTCACACTCGCTCGCTGAGATTTCCATGGGAAGTGTCGTTCAGTGCCTTCACCTGCACTGCAGATGCGTTGGCACCTCCTTACAGAGAGAATGCCCTGCCCGATGAGGTCAAATCCTGCCTCAAGTGCCTTTCTGTGTGAAGTCAGTGCACTATCTCCATTCTGCATGGGTTTCCTGCAAGTTTTGCGGTTTCTTCCCGTCACTAATAAACACGAATCGACCACTAACATCATAATTTATAGTCCGCAGTGTCTGGCAAATGTTGGTGACGGCTACCTGCGTGGCTGCCGTACTCTCCACCTCTTTGTGGTTTCCTTGCACCTCTGAGTCGATCGCTCTTCAAATACCTTCGACATTGAATGAATACTGGGCCATGCATTAGAAATTGCCGTATTCAAGTATTACTGCATGAAATCGTTAAAACAATCGCACACCCATGTGAGCCCATGGCCTAGGTGACGCTTGATTTAATGCTGTTGCCAACATGAGATACCCCAATTATCAATGTTGACTCCCAAACATTGCTGGGTTATTGTAAAAGCTTTTGAAAAGAAACAGTGTGCGGTAATTTCCAAAGTGGAATTTGCAGAGAGAGGAGGGTTTTAAATATCGGCTGAATCATTATACACTCGTGAACACGCATCATAAGAGACGATGAAGTGTCATCGCTAGCCACCGCTTCAAACCCTGTGTGGGTGCCGTGCCAAGGACATTGTGGAATTACCGGGAGACGACGGGAGACCAACTCCCACTGCCAGTGACGGGTTTTTCCCACGGCTTCCTGGTTCCATCTATCGCATTCAGGAGAGGGGAGCGGCATCACCTACAGGGCCCACAAACAGGGCAGCAGGTGCATGCACACACACAACAAGGGCAAACTACAAAGAAAACCTACATTAGTAAATATAGTGTAGCCTTAACCGACTGTAGGGTCAAGTGCCGTTAGCAAACGCCTTTGAAGGTCGACACGGTATAGGAGGTAGACGACCAGCATCACGCCCGGCCACCTGTCTCCATAGTCGCAATGTTTAAACAACGCAATAGATACTCAAATTTGAGGCTCTGTCAACCTAAGAAAGGCCCAGGACCGGTTCAGCAAATCGTCACTGATGTTGGCCGTGAGTAGGATTCGGACTCGGTTCGCCAGGCTTTTAGCCCAGCACGCTAACCACTGAGACACGCGCGCACACACACATGCAGTAGGCAGGCACACATATGTGCAGCAGACAAAGGCATACACACCCAACGGGCACATGCACACAAATGCACAGCAGGCCAGTGTGGTACTGTTCCTATTATCGTCACCCGATTGTCACCACTGTGAACACTCGTCATCCACAATTCACGAATCGTCATGAGCACCATTGCGGTGGATAAAGCAACAAAATGAATATGCAGAACATTTCACTTCATTCTTATGTTTGTCTCTCCAACATCCCATTAGCCACACAGCCTCCTGGAACTGCGTTATTTTAGCAGTGTTTATCCAACAAAAGTAAACACTTAACCAGTTTAAAGACTCACCATTTCATCAGTCCTAATAACTTGGACCATTTATGGTGGACACTGCCAAATGTTTACAGCCATACACCCTCTAGGTTTGAAATAGATCTGCGAATTAGAATGATTAACTTGCTCGTTGCAATTTCACATGAATCGGAGTATGATGCCGCACTCGGGTACAGAGATGATTGACAGTGTCACGGCAGTGCTGCATCACTCGAGCAGCAATTGTGCGGCTCCCATGAGAATGAGATTCCAGTGCAGAGAGACGATGGCAGTGGTGAGCCATGGCAGCCCCCCAAACCTCACAGCCACACTTCAAAAGGTAAGCAAACGCATCGATGCTCACTGGGGGTGTTCCTGCTTGTCACGGAGTCCACCTTCTTCTCTTCCTCCTGCACACGACACATATCACATGAAACCCCGCTTATCACACGACATTGCGCACAGCACGGGGTACCCTGCAGTCGGGAGGACACCCCACCACTCCTAAAGCCTCCCTCCCGCTCATGTGCACGTTGATGACAGCAGCGCTGCACCTTGGTGGCATCCGTCTTGTCCTCGTCACCATCGACTTTCCCTTCAGCCATTCTCCGTCTGCGCACGTGGACATCCCCGGCGCGATGTCACGAATCCAGTTGGGAGGGAGGGGGAAGACCAAATAGAAATGGTTTTATCATTCACCACTTACCGGCACAGTGAATTATGGTGCAAGACTCCCAGGCAGCCTTCATCCAATGACACAATATAATTGCGTCGCGGCACTACGGCCTAACAGCACACGTCTGAGTCGTTGCCGAACCGCTGTGCGGCGACATGATCTCCCGGCGTGGCGGTGCGGGCGGCCCCCGTACCTGCGCGCCAGCAGGGCGCTCATCTCCTCCATGAGGCCGCCACCTGTACCGTCGGGCCCGGCGATGCCGTTGAGTCGCACAGCTCCCTCCCCCCTGTCGCACACGGAGCTGCACTCGGAGCCATACTCTGAGTCGCATTCGCGCTGTCAAGAGAACGAGAGCAGCGCTGGAACGAATCACAGAACCCCCCGCTCTGCACGCCATTAACCCAGGCTGCAGAATGGATACTGTGCTGAAAAAATATATTTAATTAACGATGAACGCAACACACGAAATAAAACACGTGCCCAACACAAAACACACAACACAACACACACCTATACAGGCCAGGATATGTGGTCTCTGAGACTAGGGCTTAAGTCACCTGGAGAGCACCGCTGGATTAACCCCTTCACAGCCTAACTCAAGTTGCTGAGGAAGCAGCCTTCTTGCACCTCGCTGTATCTCATGAGAGAGACTGAGGGTTGCGTGTCGTGCGTCTACTGCCACCTTGTGGATACATCGAGCAAAGAATACTGGAGGGCTCACCTGCTGGCTGCTGGGTGAAGCACAATTGAGAAACCCAGAGTTAGAAAATGTTAAGCAGGTGAGACCTAAACTGGCACGAGGAACCTCTTTCGCAATAGTGACCTGGGCCACCAATCGGAAACATTTATTAGAAAAGCAAAGCAGAATAGTGAAGCAAAAAGCAATCTGGGGAAAAACAACAGCATCATGGAAGAAATTGGAAACGATGTAACTGTCACTCACGTGTGGAGCCCTGCGGAGCTTGGCGGCCGAAAGTGCAGCGGCAAGGCTGCAGTACGGGGGCGGGGAGAGGCCAGGGGAGTTGGGGGACGACATTCGCCACGGAGAGAGGCGTACAGGGGGTGGCGGCGGTGGCGGTGGTGGCGGCGGGGGAGGCGTGGAGGCCACAGGCACTCCACCCCCTGCAGAGGAATTTGTCCCATCAGCTGCACGCCCAGAGACAGAGCAAAAGGAGTTGAGCAGAACTTGACACTTTCACTCCACAGTATAAACATCATGTCTGGGCATGCCGTTTGAGTCTCGTGTCCGCGCGAGTCTGGTGTCCGCGCGAGTCTGGTGTGCATCTGACTGGTGCTCGCGTGAGTCGGTCCCAATCCCCTGGTGTGGATGTTGCTTTTGCCCTCATCTCGCAGCGCATACAAACGGAGGGACATTCACCGCAATCGAACGACGCCTCCGAGTCGATGGAGAAGGAGCTGGTAAGCCGCGGGTGGCAGATGCGAGCATGGGCCGGGCGCTGCAACGTCGCCGGCTCCGATCCGTCCGGATCCAGCTGGGAGCTTTCCAGGTGATCCTCGTGTAGGCCATCGCCCCCCGTCTCTTCCTGTCCGCTCCCTGACTGTTGCTGCTGTTGCTGCGGTGGCGGCGCCGGCCTGCTCCCGGCGCCGTCCGCAGTATGCGCCATGAGTGGGCTGAAGGGCTGAGCGACGGGACCAAAGGGTCTGAAGCCTCTGGCCCTCAGAAGTGGCGAGCTCACAACGATCGGGGGGGAAGGCGGGGGAGTTTGCGAGGGGACAGCAGCGCGAGGCAGGATGCGAGGGGCCCCTCCGGCCAGCGTAGGAGAAGAACTCTGAGACCTGACCCATGGCCGGGGACCACTGCAAGGCCTCACGGGATGGAAGGCCGAGCCAAGAGATGTGGCGAACCTGGAGGCTGAGTGGCGCAGGGGAGGGTCTGGGGGGCCTGCAAGGGCCAACGGGCAGCAGGACATATCCCCGACAGACGAGGGAGAGGGAGGCCCTCTGTTGAGATTGGCTGGGCTGCAGGGGACGATCTGCGCTGGTGGGGAACTCGGGGGGAGTTCTGTGCTGGAAGCTCTTGCCGCTGTTTACGAGAGAAAACGAAAACATTAATAGCACCGCACGCCGCCTGCATTCCGTGCTATTCGCAATGCGAAAACACCGCTTACTTTTCCACTATCAGATGACATACACAGTCTGCGGTTCATTAAAATAACGTCGAACGTTTTCTGCCACCGCGTAGTGTTAGACACAATATTAGACATCGCTGATAACGGCCCTGTGGCACAAAGCACAATCGCGAGCTGGTGGAGCAGACTGCAATGGGCACTTACACATCAACGTCTCGGCAGGTCCGTCCCGCAAACTGGCGCCGTCCAGCAGCGACCCTGTGCCTGCCTCCCCTCCGATCACCTGCTGCTTCCCCAACTCCTCCCTTGTCCCCGTGTCTGCGTGCTTCGTCTCCTCGGACCACCTGTCACACGGGTCAAAGTTCAATAGCCACAGCGAAAATGCTCGAGTTCCGAACATAAACAAAAACCCCGATAGTCACCCGAAACCAAATACCACCTCCGCTGCCGCCACCACAGGGCTACGCGACACCAAGGCTCACGTTAGGGTCGGGACCCTGGTTGCAGCTGCGGGTAAGGGTTAGGGTTGGGGCACACCATCCGCATTGCGACCACTCACACGAGCGACTTCATGAGGATGACTGGATCTGAGCAACAGCGCTCCGTTCGCACAGCTGAGCAGCGCTCACAACGTCTCTTCCAAGTGCGATGCACACAGCCAATGTCTGGTTATTTATAACGGAGCTCGCGACGCGACACTCGCTCCGATCTCGCGGTGAGACTAATCTAGGCCAGGGACGCAAACAGATTCCACAACACCGATTTAAATGTGGGGCTTAAAAAATATAATGTTTCCATAGGACGTCACTAAGTGGCTTCGTGAGTTCATAATGGCCATGTCAGCCCCGCCACGCCAGCACCAATAAGATTCTGGGTTCAGACTAAGTTTCAGTGATTTGTGATGAATCGGCCTCGCCAAATTGTGTAAAAAGTTGTCACGTGATTCCTGCAATAGATGGCTTCGTAGACAAGCCATTGTGTTCGGTTTAGTTTCCACGGAATTTGCCTCCTCTGAGGATCTGGGCAACATTAGTTTGTCACGAGATAAACAGGGTGCAGCGTGGTTAGCACACCAACTATAAACCCTGTAACCAGAGTCGATTTCCAAACACAGCCAACGCCAGTGGCAGGTGATGTCTGAACCAGCAGGAGACTTCAGAGTGCACATCACTGCCAACTCACCGTCACCACCCCGTGCTCCCACCACACAGCCTCGCACTGCGATATAAACAACTGTTCATCACAACACAGGGTCTCTGAGCACAGGGTCTCACTCTCGGGATCCCATCCATTACCTGCTCTCTCCAGAAGGTCCCCGATGTGAGTCCCGGGAGGCAGCACAGCTCCGCGTAGAGGAGCCTCTACGTGTTAGAGTTGGACCTGTGGCATCACGGGACGCTACGTCAGGAACCAGCTATCTTCCCCCACACCACCACCACAGCACCACCACAGCACCACAACCGCAACTCATAACCGCAAACACACACATCAGGCTCAAGAGTGCCAGCTGCTTCACTCGCTGTGCTTGGTTCAAGTCTTAGGCTGGTTTACGTCACAAGTTGAAGGCTTGAGACACGACCCATGGGCAAGAGCGACATGGGTCGCCAACATCACAAATGCATTCACGTAAATACAAGTTCAACAATGCAGCAAAGTGAAATTGGAGTACATACAACTGCGGCAGAACAAATAATAAACATAAATCACTTAAGTGTAATTGTCTGGAAGGAAATTTTGGACAAATAACTTGATAAAACCGTGAATTGTAAGTTAAGAATCTCACAACATCGACAGAGGAAGCCACGAGGGAAACCGCAACCGCTCAATCACAACCCACTCAGTCGCACCGCTCATCTCCCACTCACAGTGCCTGCCATACTCGTCTCGCCACTCGTCTGTGTTCAGCATTCGTAGGACACCGAAACCGCACACTGAAATCCTCGTGGACAGGAACACAAAGGCTGGGGTGGCGTGAAGCACACTCACTCATGAGCACGATATCGGTCCTGCTGATCTTGCGAGCTGGTAGCTGCTGGGCCATCGGCATCGCTTGAGACACGTGTGGCCGCTGTGGCCGAACCCGGTAAGTGGCACTTCCGCCGGCGCAGCCGATGGCTTCACGCCGACGCGGGGGCTGTGTCGCGCGACACTGCCGAGTGAGTGGCGGTACCGACCGCGCGAGGGTCGAGTTACGGATATGTTTTTATGTTTTCGTGTATTTTTCCCGGGAGGACGCCGTGGGTGCACTGCACTATACGGGACGCGAGACGAGCTTTTTTTAAGACGCGCCACTAAAGATAGCTGCATCAGCTGCCACGGCGCGGGTTTTGACGCACACGCTCAAACGCTCAGCACGATCACTTGTGGAACATACGTCACATCGTGGCGCACAACACTTCACTGTTGTGCGGTTTACGTAACATTTTACTTCCATTTCGGACAATCAACTTAAAGGACGAAAATACATGTTTTATACAGTAACCAGCCACACAAGTGCAAAACGCTGCCATTGGGACTGAGTCGGCAAGGAGCTGCGTGGGAGGAGATGGGACCCGTGTCGTGCCAGGTGCGGAGTCCCGCTGCTTAAGTTCAGCCGCGAGGCACCCGTCCAACGACGCCGCATAGCTGGCGGTCTCCAGCAGGGGTGTGCGCGGCACAATCTGGCCACGTCATAACCCGGAAAGTATGTAATTCAGAGTGCGTGCTGGTTTTAGGGACCCAGTCAAGACGCAATTGGCGCTATTCCCAAAGTGCGATGGGAAAAGCGAGTAGCCAACTCAGGCAGTCGCAAGCTTAGTCGAGGCCTGGGCCGACGCTTTACTCAGCTATGCTGTTGGTGACTGTCTGCACTGGCGCACAGATCCCTGAGACGTGGAACTTCCACCTGTGGCACTCTCGAAGCCCCTAGAGGACGTTAATAGCAGGTTTAAGCTGAAGCAAGTTGACTCATCCACCAAAATGGGCTTGGTAGGAAATCAGCGATGGTGACAAACGAGTGTGCCCCTATCTCAATATGGAAATGACGTGTGACTATACTGTCACGGGTGGCTTGGTTGTAGAGCAGTTGCAAGTGAGAGGTCATGATTTCTAGTCAGCGTCAATAAGAGTCACAACATATTGGGCAGCATCGCATGCTAGAGAGAAGTCCCAGAGGCCCACGGCACACTCGGCACCAGAGCAACAGCCATTCCTACTTCCGCGCATACAACCGCAAAGACACAAAACACACGCAGGACACCGCTAACCCAAGGTTTATTGTCTCGTTAATGATGAGGTCAATAAAGCCAAACTACTGAGTGGGATCTCACAAATCCCATAACACGAGATTCACGTGCACCCTGCATCTCCTCTACCCCGTGCTGGGGGCCACCTGCACAGCCAAGCTACCTATGAGTACACAGACACTTCTTCAATTAAATGACAATCAAATCTCCCCGCTAAATGAGATAATTTACTCATGCCGCTCCGACATTACTGCTGGTCTGACAATTAGTCCAGGATGTGTCCACGTATGCTCCAAAGCGGTACAATGGAAACATCGCAGTCGTGTGTATGGTTACAGTGTAGTCTGCCTACCTCTACCAATAAGCCTGGTCCACGTTGAGTCAACCAAATACTCTCTAGAGCTCTTTCTACCAGAGTCCCTCTTTCCAGCAGTGGCACAAGGAAACAGTCGCAGGGCCGCACTTTTATCTTAGCTTATCGCAAATGCCTCGACGTTGGATGCCTCGCCAGGCACGGCCACGCGGGACAGGCACACGGGCCTGCCTTGCGTGGTCACTTGCCCTGGCCCCTGTGGTGACACCGTGGCTTTGAGAGGTGCTCAGTGGGAAGCACCCGGCCATTAATGAGGGCCCCAACACCGCACCTCTTCCACAATCTCACACGATGCAGCAGCTCAAACGTTAGTGTGGAGAGCGCAGAATTCACACAGGAAAGCAACACCCATGGTTCAAATCGACTTTACGTCTCCAGAAATAAACTTCACTTTCTGGCAAACTGATTTCTCGCTTCGTTTCTGGAATGTGGGGGTGACGACGTGACGGGATTTGCCATGTCGCTGCTGCACCGACGCCGTAGTGATGAATAACGCGAGAACCCCCAGGCCTCGCCGCCTCCACCCTCACCACAACCTCGGCTGCTGCACACGGATGTGTGGGTTGGCCAGGGGGTCGAGCAGAGGGTCGCTATCGGCCGCCCCCCGACCCAGCTGGCTCATGACCAGCAGCAGCGTAAGGAAAGCCAGCAGTGCCAGCACGAGAAGCACAACTCGGCGCTGCCTCCGGGCACCGGCCACCAGAGACGCATCCTTTCTGCGCGACTGTGGGGCAGACCGCGACCTGAACACGCACGGAGACACAACGCATTGTTGCCAATTCACGGGTGCCAGGATACCGGCGTGGCAGCCCAACGTGGAACGCGAAGCCAACAACGCAGTGCAGACCTACCGGAACCAGCGGGCGAGCCACTGCAGTGCTGGGCGCCGCCGGTACTTGTCTTCATCAGTGTCGACATTGACACGCGTGGATTGAAATGGCTCCCGGGCATTTGTGTCGTACACCTTCCTCTGTGCCGATGCCACCGGGCCTACTGGGGAGACGCAGAAGGGCAGGAGGAGAGGGAGATGTGGAGGTGAAGCAGGAGCAAAAGGGAAAACTCTTCAGCACTGAACTGTGATACCTCTTGTGGTGAATGCAGAGACACTCACATAGAATGCTCTGTAATCTGGTGGAAAACTATAAACGCAGAGACTTGGAGAGCAATACTGGTTGGCTATGTGAGGTGACTGTGCAGTGCTTTGTGACCCTCGGGTGAAAAGCGCTTTACAAGTGCAATTATTATTATAGTGCACGCATATTTCATGCATCACGTCACGTGGGCATTCACAAATTCTGAGGCGTGCAGCCTGGCTCAAGGGTTATTGGTGCGCGTTGGTGAGGTGTGTTTTGAGGAGTTTTTTTTTTAAGTAGCAGGGAATTTGGTCTCGCGAAGTGGTAGAGCGTTCTATGTTCCACGTGCAGGGACAGAGTAGCGGTGTTGTGCAAAGGTTGTGCTCGAGCGAGGTGTGTGAAGCAGGTGCTGTGAGGAGCTTCATAGTGTGCAGGAATGTATTGAGGTGAGCAGCTGGAGTAGTGAAACAAGGTATCGTGGGAAGCCTGTGTGGAATGCACGGTGGCATATTAGTGCTGTTTTGTAAGTGATGTGGTGGTGTATGGGATCCCGGCGCAGTGTCTTGGTGCAGTTTGTGATGGATCGGTTTTGATGGATCGGCTCTGATGTGCTAGGTTGTTTTGCAGGTGCTGTAGTTTGGTGCATTGTTGAGAGGATTGTAGTGCAGTAATTTAAACTGCTGGTGACGACGGTGCAGGAAATGGTGTGAGCTGTTTGGATGGAGAGTAGGATGCAGAGTTGCCAGAGGGCTCGTAGGTGGTCGTGGTAGCGTCTGATGATGTTTATCGGAGTGCTGAGTGAGAATGACGGGTCAAATGTTTTGCCCAGGATTCTTAGGTGAGGTGAGGGTTCCATATAGGAGTTGAGGTGGTGTTGGGAGGGCTGAGTGATGGTGAGGCGTTGACTGTTGCCGAGGAATAGTGGTTGTTATGGAGCCACAAAATTTGCAAGCGCGGCGATGGGCGAATCTGTCGTGTTGCGTGGCTCATAGTTTGTAAGCCTGTTTGAGTTTGCATTTATCGTTTTCCTGCGGTGGTGGTGAGAGTGAGCCAGTTAGTGTTGTGTGAGCATGAACAAAAGGTGAAAGTTTGTGTTAGTAACAGTGTGTCGATGATTGTGTTGAGGTTGGTGTTAAGCTGCTGGGCAAGGGCATTGGGGTCAAAGATGAATGTGGTAAATAATGGGGCTAAGGAGAAAGCTAATTGAAATTTTCCTCAATTGAAGCACCTAAGATTGTGTGATGGAACGGCTGTTGTCGTTGATTGTTACAGTTCCAGTACAGCACACATGGTGATGAGGTGGTGGTCAGTGACGGAAATGATGTGCATGGCGAGTGAAGTGTGTTGTGGTTGAGTGTAGAGACTGGTCTGGGCTGATGAAAAGGTGAGGTTACTGGAGTGTTCTGTCGTGGGCCTACGAATTGGGCCGATGTTGAGGGTATGGAGGCTGTAGATGGAGCAAAGTGTGCTGAAGCGATTGTCAACTTGTGTCAGTGGGGATCCTGGGCAGTTAAAATCTCCTGAAATGATTAAAAATGTGCTTGTATGCTTGACGGTGGTCGCATATAATCAGCGAGATCAGTGAGAAACGTCGTGGGGTTGGAGCCAGGGAGGCGCTACAGGAGGATGACGTTGATCCGTGTGGTGTTGAGAACGAGACCGATCGTTGCTATTTCGCAGGATTGAAGGGAGAGGTTAAGAGTTAGGGTTTGATGTGGAGAGCGCAGTTAAAGACGGGTGCTAGGTCAGCTTTTCTACCACCAGAAGGTCTACCCTCATCAACATTGCCCCCCTGGATACAGAGGGGCAATATTGATAAGGGCGCTGATTGGGTGGTGAAGTGGTATTCGGACTTCTGTTATTAGTAGTATGTCTAGTTTGTGCTGTGTAACTGTCTAAGATGAGGGCTGCTTGTGTCACACAAAGTGTGTCTTCAGGAGGCCAAGGTGCAGGGTGTGGCCATGTGGTCTGTGACTTGGAAAGCAAGGTTTGGTTGAGGAAGTGCCGTAATGATATGAGTGATGTGAGTGATACCATACAACCGATGTGATGATCTACACCACCTGTGTGTTCGTCCCCGGGGTTGTAAGGGATGGCTGGCGCTGGGTCACCCCCGGGTCCACCCAGAGGTCCCCCATCTCCGACCCCCCGGGCCCCCACCCCGATCCCCCTACCCCCAGCACCATCCTCCATCTCTCCACGCTGCTCCTGTTCTGTCCTCGTTCCATCCGGGGCTTTTATGGAATGCACGGCACAAGACATTCACTTACGCGTCATCATGATTATACCCAGCAAGGCTTCGCCGAGTCTCACAACACATTTTCAGGAGGGTCTTGCCACATTTTTGCGGTAGGGGGTAACGTTGCCATGTGTGATCCCAACTGGGTAAATTTCAGGTAACGTTTCTGCATTAGTATGTTTGGACAATACCAGTAACAGTCTGCTCAAGCTGCATGTCATAATTGCATTCCTGCAAAGCATGCCGTTAAGTGGAACAACGTTAACTGAACCTATCTTCCCCATTATAAACAGAGTAAAGTCAGAGGTTACATTGCAGTGCAGGTCTTTTTTTACCAAACACAACATTATCAGTTGAAATACTACCAGATGCACCACAATCACTTTCTTGCCGATTCTTTCACTAAAACACGGTACAGTAACCTTCTAAGCCATTCGCGTCATTACATTAATATAGCATAGCAGTACGAAGACTGAGAAGTCATACACGGGATGCTTGGACCGTGACACGTGGTGCTATGGTGAAAGTACGCTGTCTGCTCCACACAGCAGTTTCCCTTGCTATTGGTGACAATGTAAAAACAATCATTATGACATGGGTACATTTAGCCAGTGACAGTTGTAAAAAAGAAGAAGCTTTACCCATTTTTTTCTGGCAATAATAGTGTTAAGTTCTTAAAAACACCAAACAGACACTTTTCATAAAGTGTCAAGTTTGCCAAAACCACACACATTGGTGGCAAATACTGCAAACAACATGCTTTGATAATATATGCATTGTCCTTGAAACTGATTGGTGTGCATCAGAGACGGCTTTCTTATTAGTCTTGTCTCAATGCCAGCCAGATGTTGCCACGGATTGCCTTTTGGCAACATCTGGGGGAATAATACTGATTTAATCAACGTTAAGTACACTGTACGTATTAATTTTTATCCATGGGATTATTTTGTTGATATTTTATTGCTATAAAAAACTGTTCTCTATGGTATAATCAGGTCTCTAAAGATAATGAGCATTTAATGCCCAATGGATCCTACCTGCGCCACAATAAAACCTAGATCATGTGAAAAGTGCCAGAATGAAACCAATGCAGAACGTGGGGAGAACGCACACAATCCACACAGAGACGAGCCCCAGCTGAATGGAATCAAGATGTCACACTTGCCATGAGGCACGAACATTACTACTTCGCCACCATCCTACCGCTCAAACGCTACGGCTAACGGTCCGAGCCGAGCAACCGGACGTGGGTTCGTTGATGCTGGATGGGCATTACCGCTGAACGACGATGCCGGCGGCCAATCCCGGTAGTCGGTGACGTCGAGCTGACCTTCGTGCTGGGTGAGTTCTGGTTCCTCGATCTGATGCGAGAGAAACGCGTACAGCACACAGCGTGGAATGACACTCACACCAGCCTCACCACGCTCACTCCACACTGAGTCCCATCCACACCAACTTCACCACACTCGCACCAACATTGGCACACCCGCTCCGCACCGGCTCCACAGTCAAACTAGACTCGCTCTACACTCACACTGACACACAGCCGCACTACACTAATGCCCACAGTGGCACTCTCCTTACCACAGAGAGGCCCAGACCCGCTCGGGCCCAGTTGACTGAGCTGAGTTGGGTACGGAGTGCCGTGGCGACGGGCCCAGCTAGGTTGGGCGATGGGAAGATGGGGGCCTTGCAGCTGGGGCAGCAGTAGCCGGCAGGGGCCGTGTTGGGGGGCAGCTGTGCCGCCATGGTGTTGAGACAGGCCCAGTGAAACACATCTGCAACACACGGCCGATGCTCAAATCACGACGCGACGAGGAAGAGGAAGCTCTATGGGCTCCTGAGACGATGAATCCACTAGGAGAACTCGCAGTTCAGCGAAGCGGACATTCGCGTTAGAGAATGTCCGCAGGAACAGTTTCACAGAACTATCTTCAAGTTACGTGCATTGCGCTTAAATTATGACGAAGACAGAGTCGTGATGAAGAGCCGGGTTGTTCTCCAGGGGAGTTTGGTGACGGTGGTGGCCTCACCGTAGCACATGAGGCGTACGGTGTCTCCGCTGGCGAGCGCCGAGCTGCACAACAGGCAGTCCGGGATGTAGTCGCTGTCTTGCAGCCATTGCAGGTAAGACTTCACGATACACTGCAGTGATAAAGAGAGACACAGACACACAAAGACAGAGACACACAAACCGACAGATAAGCAAACACCGCAACACAGACACAGAAAGACAGAGATGAAAAGACAAAGACGTATCAACAGTCCCAAAGAGAGACAGATAAAGAGAGGCAGACACAGAGGTCGGGATGAGACGCGAAGACACGGATGAAATTCGCACCACGTTACACAGGTTGAAGAGCGAACGCCCCTGTAGTCGGCTACCTAACCGACTACCGACCTCGCCGGTCAATACCCCCGCTGCATCATCTGACCGAAGACTGCGCTACTCCCCGGTGATCACCCAACACGGCTCCCCTCATCCATCTCGCCTCACTGTCCTACAGACCCCCGGGGGTGGATTGACGGGCTGAGGCAACCGTCAACTCCGCGCCTAACCCCCTAACCTCATCCCGAACCCAGGGATGCCGTCGCTCTCACAGCACGGGTCTCCCGAGCTCCGCGCCTTCTTTAGGGGCGAAGCCGGCACCACGTCGCCCCGGGCACAAACCGGGCAGACTGACGACCAATTCGGAGGAGCGAATCCGGGGGGACTGTTGGCAGCCGTGGCCTCACTGCGTTCCGCGTCACTCCCCCCCCCATTACCACCACCACCACCCCCCGCGCTTCGCCGCCCGCGCCGCTCGCCCGCCACCCCCACCGCCGCACGCTTCGCCGCCGCTCACCTTGCCGTGCGACGCGGCGAGGCAGTGCTCGCAAACATTGACCCGGTGCTCGAAGCAGAAGAGGTTGGTGACGCGGCGCTTCGGGCATTTACACAGCCCCATGCTGACCGCGCTCCACTTCCGGTGCCACGTCTTCCTGGTATGACGCGTTTCCGGCGCATCGCTCCCGCCCCCCCGTCACGTGGCGGCGCGGCTCTGTGGGAGCACGTGTCACGTGGT
>JAZEWT010000013.1:6841235-6865664 GCA_036362905.1 Mordacia mordax
TCCTGCCTTACGCCCTGTGTTTCCGGGATAGGCTCCGGCTCACCGTGACCCTATATAGGATTAAGCGGTTTCAGATAATGAGATGAGATGAGATGTTGTACTCATATCTGTTCAAACGTTTACAGTGCTGTTTGTTGCTGGCCGCTTAACATTTTGGGCGGTGCTCAGCAACTGTCACGCAAGCACCCTCCGCTTCCCCGAGGATGCCAACTGTGCACACATGGGCGTTCACGTTGGGGCAACCCCAAACGTAATGGGGTGAAAACATGACTGAGCAAGACAACCGTTTTATGTTGGGGTAGTGGGAAATCGTGGACTGATTTGCCTGGTGACGGTGACACGGCTGTGACGCAAGCGGCTCGGAATTAGGTCGCAAGTTTCAAACCGGTAGAGGGATTAACTCGGCCCATCATCCCTTCGGCGTCAATAAAAGGAGTACCATTGTCAAGAATTCAACAACGGTCTTATAGATAATAATTGCATTTATTTTGCGCTTTTCACCTGAGGGTCACAAAGCGCTAAAAATAAACTTGCCCCCGTCATTTGAACGTCGAACTTCCACCACAGACTCGAGACTGTGAACAAGGGATGAGCTCCAATCCCTCTAAGCTCATTTGAGCAGGAAACCACTTTGGGCTTTATCACAGTGCAAGCCTCGGAGCTAGCGAGCTGGATCAGTGTCGGTAAGGTACCATTATCAAACTCATTGTCCTTCCGTCTCATTGCACCGTGCTGCCTTATCAGTTGCCTCCCACTTCCTGTTTACGATGTTCAAGCACCGCCTATAAATGTCAGTTCTCTACACGGTACAAAAAAACACAAGTCTCACGGTCAACATGTTCGATGTTTAATACTTTTTATCAAAACCCCGTTGCAAAATGTTTCTCTCACAATGAAAAACTAAAGGAGAGGCGCTGGGGAAGAAACTCAAAACACAGGAACAGCAACCCCATCCTGGTGATGTGCACACGCCATGGCCATCAGGCTATGCGGGTTGGCCAATCGATCTGGGCCATCGTGAGCAGGTCAGCTTTGTAAGAATAAGCAGGTTCAGGTTCTTAGTTGACAAGATAATGAACTCTGCCACTCAGACACAGGAAACCTGGACCGACTGCGTACTACATACCGATACGTCGTGAATAGTTGTGCACATCTTCAGGTTAACGCAACAACGTCCTCCACTCTTGTGTGAAGTGTGACGAGTCTCACTCTGCGGGGCCTGCACGTTGCCCTGGGCCACAAGTGACCTTCAGAGCACAGGGGTCACGCTGTTGGTGCCAGCGCTGGCCGTGGGGGTTAGGGAAGGCGGCTGCTCAGGTACTGCTGGCTCGTGAGCATCAACCAGCAGGAAAGGGGCACTCGAGACCTCTCCAGCTGAGCCTCTTCCTTCCCTCTCCACAGAAGAGAGAGCAGACATTTTCCCTCCTACTTCAGCCCCGGGGTGACTGTAGAAAATGCTGTACAAGTCCTTTGCGTTGGCCGTTGCCAAGCAGCTCTTGGGTCTTTCCGTAGAGGAGGGCTGGTGGGTGCGGGTGGACATCCCGGTGGCCACGACTGGGGGTGGCTTTACAGGGATGGCCAGCACAGTGTCCCGCTCCAGCTGGGTGCCCGGCGCAAATTCCTCATCCTCCTGTTGTTGTTGCACCGTGCAACTACCAGCCTCATTGCTCGTGGGTACAGTCTTCGACACCATCTTCGGTTGCTCTTCTACAGGGTTGCTTGCCGTGGTAACTGTTTGAGCCTCGGTAGCCTCAGAGATATCCGCGGGTGGTGCCGACGGATCTTTATTCCCATCTTCTTTTATCACGGGCAGCGGTTTATCTGCACCCTTGGAGCCAATGGAAATAAACTTGTCAAGAGAAGCTGGTTTGTTAAAGGAGGGGGCACAGGGGACTTTCCGCAGATTTACCGGGACGATGGGAGAGTTGGCTTTGATTTTGGTTGAGATTGGAGTGACACATGAACCCAAGGAAGTTGCCCACTGGCCCACGGGCGCTGCCAAGGTCTTCGCCGAGAGCTTGATGCAAATCGTCTTGCCGGGTGGCCTGCTGTCCGCGGGCTCCTTGACGTGGCTCGGCTCCACCGTGGTGCCACCACCCTCCTCCTCTTTTCTGACCCCGCTTGGTGTCACACTGTCGGCTCGCGGTGCGGCGCGATCATCCTTGGCCTTCACCGTGATCTTAATGGGGGCTTTGGGGCCCAGGTCCACGTGCTCCACGCACTTGTCGTCCAGTTCGGCCAACTGGGCCTTCTCCTCCTCCTCAATTTTCATCAGCTTCGCCTTGTTCTCCGCGGAGAGCTTCTGTATCTCCTCCTTGCGGCGCCGCCGTTCGCTCTCGGCCAACACTGCCTGGCTAGCCTGCAGGTCAAGTGCGCGCCGCGGCTCGTAGACCCTGTTCTCCAGCACCATTTTCTGCCAAAGGAAAATAGCGGTGCAATTCCTGAGGTTCTCCTCCCCTGCTCTCCATTATCCGACACTTTCCAGGCATTCCACACTGACATAAATACTGTACTAAGCCAACAGCTTTATGGGCAACAGGCAGGCAGTTGTTACACTGGGGCCTCACAGTAGAAAGGCCCAATGTTTAATTCTGAACTCAAATGCCTTTTAGTGTATGTTCTCCCTCTCTTTTGCAAGGGCATCCTAAGAGTTCTCCAGTTTCCCTCGAACAGCAAAACACACAACTGAACCGGTTTTGGCGAATCATTCTGATTGTGAAAAATGACTTGCCAATCACGGCGATGGACTGGCGTCCCGTCATCGGGTGTATTCCTGCCTTACGCCCTGTGTTTCCGGGATAGGCTCCGGTTCACCGTGACCCTATATAGGATTAAGCGTTTCAGATAATGATATGAGATGAGACTTGCTAATCAGTCACTTGGGATTGTGAAAAACCTGGCAAGACCTTCCCAAAGCAAAATAGAATTAACATTTGAACTGGACACGACGGACCCCAAAATGGCGATGCTGCTGCACAGTGTGAGTGGATACCTGGTATTTGTTGTTGTGCTGCCAAGAGATCACATGTTCCTCAGCAAAAGCTTGATCCCCACAAAATTGTGCACAAAGCTGGCAGTAATACCCCGATATGGGCATCAGAAACTCCGACCCTGCACACACAAACAGGGTTACGTTCCATAGCAGCACGTGGCACCATGGTAACCAGAGCCAAGCTAAACCCACTTCGTGACCCGGCTCCCCACGGTGTGCTGGGATTGACTCCAGCGGAGTCTTGGTGCTACCACAGGGGACCGTGTCTAATCGTGTGCAGGTCAGTGCTATGCTGTGCTGGTAATTGCGGTGATGGTGCCCTGATGGTGCAAGAAACTCGGGTGATGGTGGTGACTCGGGGTGAGCATGTGACGGTGACCGAAATGGGGCAGCGACATGCTGCCGCACTCACCCTTTGCGGGTCGCATGTCCTGGAACGCTCCCTCCTGCTTTTGTTGCCGCCACTGTTGCTGGGAGAACCATGGGCGATGGTACGGGTCTAGCGTCTGAAGGGGCGGTAGCAGCCATAGCAGCACTGCTCAACTCACTCATAACACTGGTGCTTGGCACGTCCCCCGCTCGTGAGGGCAGCTACTGGAGCCACTGCAGGGTTGTCAGCCGCACCGAGTAAACCGGGTGACCTGGCACGGCCAATGCCGGCAGCACCACGGCGCGCACAAGATGTGCGCGCTGCATTAAGCGGCCATGCTGCACGACGTTCGGCCGCGACGGTGACGTTTAAATGTTACCAATCACCGTGATGGAAATGTAGAATCTCTTTATAGACGCGCTTGAAGGCAAGCACGGCATCCTCTGCCCCCCCCTCCCCCAGCAGGCTCAATGTAACTGGGAATGGCAGGGTGGTGCAGTGGTAACATCTGCGCATCACAGAAAGAAAGTCCTACCCGAGGCGATTCGATTCCCATCTAGGGAGCCTCTCTGAATGGAGTTTGTGTGTTCTCCCCCTGTTGTGCATTGGTTTCCTCCAGCTTCTCCGGTTTCCTCCCACATCTAAAAAAATACTCATTAATTGGCCAAAAACATCAAAATACAATGCAGTGTCTGGCAAATGTTGGCGCCGGCTGAATGCATGGCTGCCTTCCCCTCGCCGCTCTATGGTTTCCTCACATCTCCATAATGATGTAAGTCGCTCTGAATAAGGGCATTTGCTAAACACCAATTAATAATACTAATTTGTCTACGGGGTAGACAAATACATTACACACTCCATCTAGAAACCTGCAAGTGAATGCCCCTTCTGGCAGCAGTGGTGCTGTGCCTTTACATGTTACCAGCTGCAGATTGTGGCAGAAGCGGTGGACAAAATTCTCGCCGAGTGAAACACACAACCAAAATCGCATGCCACTATTCTCACCTGGCGATGCTTCTTGCTGTGCAGGTGCGTCAGGAACTGTAATAGGGAGCTGCATGTGACGTTGCAGTTCTTGCACCAGTGCTGGCCGGAGTCAAAAAACGTGTTGGAGGACCCCTCTTCGAGGCCCTGTTGACCCTCGTCCTGCTCTGTGGCAATGGACGGCTTCCGCGCCTTGTCCTGTATATACTGCTGCGGGAGGTCGTTCATCTCAGCCAATAGCCGCGTCATCTTTTGAGCCGCCTCGTCCTGCAGCCGGCTAAGCTCCAGCAGCCGCGAGTTGTCATGGCCCTCTATTGCCTTGCGAAAGCGCCGCTTCAGCCTGTCTGTACAGAAACAAACGTCCTCGAGTAACTCACAAGTGCTATTCTGACAAGCGCTGTTGACAAGCACCTACAAAGGACAAAGTGGTGCCCTCCGTCTCCCCAGTGTTAATGTATAGATATCAGACCAGGTAATCATGTAAGGTTAAGTCGACCTAGGAGGAAGCCCAGGGCTGGTTCAGACATCAGTCAATGACATCGGCCGTGAGCACGAATTTAACCTGTGTTGCCGGCTTAGCAGTGTGATAACCACTGCGCTGCTACCACTACCCACATACACGCCGTCACACATTCACACACATGTGAACAGTCTGTTTGTGTCCTCTGCCTGACAACAGTTTACATGCAACATATGTGATCTCAGCAGGAGAATCAGGTACATGGCAAGCTGTCATGTGCTGTGGCCTTAACCCTATTAGCCTCAGGCTCCACGCTGGCCCTCGGTCACCATACCTGGCCTCCTCCCTGCACCCTCTTGCCCATGCCCCACAGCCTAGGGTCAAATTCATGGGGAGGCAATTGGGGCCAGTGCAGTGGTGACGCCTGTATCTGACAGCAGGTTTCTGGTTTCAATTTCTGATTCGGGTCCTTTTCTGCATGGCGTTTGTATGTTATCCTCCTATTCTGCATGGGTTTTCTCTTGGTTCTCCAGTTTGCTTCCATAACCACAAACCATACACGATGTAATTGGTGTTGGACAAACATCCAAATGAGGATTGCTTCGAAAAGCTGCTCTCTCGGGACAGCCGCGTCGATCGCTCCCTCTCCTCGCGACGTATCGCTTCTAACGTGAGGCGAAACGTCGCGAGGAGAGGAGAGAGGGAGCGATCGACGTGGCTGTCCCGAGAGAGCAGCTTTTCGAAGCAATCATCATGCATCGAGCCGTGAAAACCTACATCATTACAAACATCCCAATGTTGAAATATTATCTGCACATTATTTGTGATAACACAAGGCAGTGAAATTGCTCACTACTGCGAAAACGTTGCAGAAACCTCCTGAAAGTCTTGAGAGTGAGTCTCTCCTGGGTCAGCAGATTCACGTGACCATTGCCCTGGTTACCTTGGTAGTCCTGCATCTTATGCCACTCGTACGTCAGGTACTGCATGCGTGCTTGCACCTTCCTCTTTTCGCCTTCATCCTCCTCCTTGTCCTGTTGCCCCTTGTTCAGCACCACACACGAAGCGTTCGCAGTTTTAACATCCGCGCGGTTACACGACATGCCTTGATTATCATAAAAAAATATTTCAAAGTATTCCTTCGCTTAAAAGTAGTTGCTAGACCCAGACCTAAAGTCTCAAAGTCGTAATAGAACATGTTTATTTAATAAGAGCTTGGGAAAAAGAGACAATTATGGGAGGGAATTCCAGAGTGGAGTAGTGCGACAGAAGAAGCAGACAGAAGTGAAGTGGCCTCCAGTGTGGTGCGTGAATGGTCGTGCTGATGAGTTCTGCTGTGTGGGGGAATAGTTGTGCTGCTGTGTGGTGAGAGGGTGAGTGGTTGCGTTGCTGTGTTCTGCTGCATTCCAACTTTGACAAAAATTTGTGTTTCGCGCAGTCGGCCATGTGTGAGTCATATGCTGGTTGTTCGCGTGTACCCACCGCAGCTGGGTCAATGGGTGGTACCGTGCTGGGGGTGACCGCGCACTCGTGTCCACCCTTCGCCCTAGTCTTGGCCTTCGTTCCGCCAAATGCCGTTGCCCTGTTCTCCACCTCCTTGTTGCCCACCGTCTGGATGACGAGCAGGTTAGGTCTTACCACCGTTTTTGGTGAGTTAGTGAATTCTGGGGACGGTGCCGTGACAGCCGTTGGGGTCGTCTTGGTCGCTAGGGCAACTGGAGAGAGCGAACAGGTGGCAAACCCCGGTGCAGGTGGTGGGTATCGGGACCAGGCTGGCGTGGGGTTTTGCTCCCCGGCTGGCTGTTCCCCCACGCAGTAGACGGGCTGCTGTCCATGGAGCTGGTAAACGCCATACTCGGGCAGTTTTGTCGGTAGGGGTGGATGTGGATGGGAGGGTAGCCCAGGACGCAGAGCAACCTCTGTCGCCTCCTCTGGCCGCTTGCGCTTCATGTCCCTTCTGGAGCCTGGGGAGCTGGGGCCTGGTGGCGGCAGCTCCACGCGGCTTCCACTCTCACCTGACGATGCAGGGAACTTCTTCACAACTCGGCCCCCCTCGTCCAACTTCCCCATTTCATTCTTGTGACTGATGGCCTTGAGAATCTTAGCCAGTTTGGCGTAGTCTTCTGGTGGACGCTGCAGAGGGTTTGTTTTGTCCAGGTGAGGGCCTCGTGCACCCCCCTCATAGCAATTGTCATCCCCATCCAGAAACGTGTCCCGATCCTCAACGTTCTGAAATGGCTGCAGGGAGGAGGCCCTGTTGACGCCGGCGGCACTACTCTTCCCAGTTCCCTCCCTCTCCGCAATTGCCAGGTTGCGTCCTGACACCACGTCCCCTTTAAACCACGAGCGTTCTTCATAGGCAGACCGCTCGCCATCGCGCCACGTCGTGGAGGTCGTCCGCTCCTGAGAAACACAGCGACAGATTTCCAAAGCAGCCACACGCGAGACTCTCAAGAGATCGATAGAGGCCAGAAAACAGCGGTAAAGTGATCGAATTCTTGAGCTGTCTTTATAATACTTAATACTCCACCCTCTTATGCGAGACTTCTCTGGGCACCCTGGTTTCCTCTCATGATCTAACCGGGTGGCTCACCAGGAGAGTGAGCAGCTTAAAATTTGAAGGTCGCGATATTATATCCTGCTTCGAGGTTGACTGGGTCCATCATTCCTCGTGGGTCAATAAAATGAGTACCACTCTCTGGGGAAGTTAACAGTGGTTGTCCTCTGGGTATACTCACCAAAGCATGCGGACGAGGAATTTCCACCATTAGCTCAGACATGTTAACGGCAGTGACCACTACATCAATTGTCATGTGAACAGGAACTCAATGAATGGCAAGTTCTCTGCTATGAACATCGCACATCAACAAGATTTGTGCCAAACGATGTGCGTGTGCATGTCGGCTCGCACACTCAATGCTCCGTTTCAGCCCCATCCGTCCTGGTTGGTGATCCGGAAAGTATTTCTGCACACGGCACACCACACCCAGTATACCTCTTGTGGTGGCTAAGGCTTCCAGTTGCATGCCTACTGAAATCTGCCAGTATTAAGGAACATTTGTAGTAAAGAATAAATCCCTGCACACTTCTGTGCTCACTACTGCACACGCATTCAAACCCATAGTCACAGTCGCAGCCCAATTCTGGCTCGGCCTCTAACACGGCACGGCTCATGCATTAGTCAGTCAGTTAACTGCAAAGGCACAAGGAAGAGCAGCTCAGCCACATCTCGACTCAAAGCTCACAAAATTCACAAGCATGTTTGAGGCCGTGCTCAGAGTTGGCTTTAGTAAACCGGGCTCTGAGTCGCCTAACTTAAATCAAAATAACAAAGCATGAGCCGTGAGTACCAAGAAGGCATTTGAAGATCCATGGCACGACGCGTGGCAACGTGACACACCTGTGGGGCGCTGACATTGGGCTCCGCACGCCGCTTCAAGATAGATTTTGCGGGGAGCAAGGGTGCCTCCTCTGGGCGGTGCAGCGCGTATCCACTGTCTGGTGAAAGGGCGCGTGGCGCACGCCGCCCGTGCGGCCGACTCGCCTCCGCCTTCCGTGCCGGAAGCCGCTCCTTGTGAGGAGAGTACTGCTGCCGATCCTTCCACACGCGCGGCACATCCAGCTGCCAGTTGCTGCGGCCCAGCGGGAGATCCTCATGGTGCCTGGATTATATCGACAGTGTCCACAACTGGAGCAGCAGCAGCCATTTTCCTTAGAATAACAACCAGGAGATCGCTACTAGGTTGCAAGGCGGCGGCACAGGTAAAATTTATGCCTCACAGCAGGAAGGCTCTCGATTTAATTCCCAATTCGGTTACTTTTCTGTGTGGAGTTTGTATGTTATCCTGTTCTGAATGGTTTACCTCCCGGTTCTTGTTTCCACCACGAACCAAAGTGAACACCACACAACGTAAAGGGGTATTAGCCAAACATCTCAATAATAAAAAATTACATCATAATTTACTTAATTTGCAAACATAACCTTCACCCCCACAGACGAAAATACTGAAGGACACTCATGACACGAGTCTGGAGACTTAGCAAGGCTTTTCTGCAAAACCAAGAGTAATACAAATAATATTACTACAGTGAACGTAGAGACGGCAATAGGGAACTCCAAAGTGGAGCAGTGCAACGGAGGAAGCAGAACGAGAAGTGAGTTGGTCTGCAGTGGGGTGAGTTGGTGAGTTAACGGGTGCATTGTGACCTGCAGTGCACCAGTGGGAGGAAGACTAATTGAGTAATATTTAGGGAAACAAGGAGCCGACTGATCAGTCGTGAGCCTAAGCTCTGGCAGGGGCGTTCAGAGCTCCCAGGTGCTAAAACATAATTAAGGACGGACGTGTGCACAGACGTCGGCAAAGGTGAAAATGTGGACGTGCGTATCTACACAGTGGCGGCTACGCATGTGGCCTGATATTATCAGCACTGTGCAGGTGAGGGTTGGCGGATCACACAAATGCTATGACATTCCCTTACCATGAGTGTGGAAAACCACGGCTTACGAGGTCAGTAGAGCAAACATGTCAATTCCACTTGGGGTGTGCGCATTGTCCCTCGTAGCTGTGAGTTATGGTTTCCTCCCTCACTCCTAATTATCTCATAACACCTTAATATATATAGGATTGCTGAGCACTGGTGATTGCTGGAAGAGCCTATTCACCGCGTGGCTGCTGCTGCCTGCTGCTGCCTTCCCGAGTGTCTGTGGTTGCTCTCTATGAGAGTTATCGAATAATGGGGGGGGGAGGGTAGGGTGGCGCAGTAATAACATCAGAGCCTCACAGAATGCTTCTCCTGAAACAGTTCGATTCCTGCCTCAAGCCCATTTATGTGTGGCGTAAACTCTCCCCTTGTTCTGCGTGGGTTCAAGTTTCCTCCCACGACAAAAAAAATCCCCTCATTAATTAGTTTGCTGATAAGATCATCAAATATAGGACACCGTGTCTAAAAAATGATGGCGATGGCTAACCACGTGCCTGCCTTCCCCCCTCCCCTGCCTCTCTGCGGTTTCCTCGCGGCTCCACAAACAGGCGTGGAATTTGCGCTCATTACAAATATATTATTAATTTTATTCCACACGATTGTAGCGATGGGTATCGGTACCGTAGTCGGTATTGATGTGTGCGAAGGCATGAGCATTACCCACACCTGTCCACGGCCGTGCGCTGCTCCATGGGTCCCAGACGGCTGTGCGCATCACGGCGAGCCCGATTGTCGGTCTGGTAGCGGTCGTTGCCGACCGTGATCCGCAGGTTCCTCTCCATGTCCGGATTCCTGTCGTAGTGGTGCAGCGAGCGCTTCTGGAACACGCAGTGACAAGAGGCGGCACAGTCAAGACATGCAGCACATACGCAGCTGCCTCGGCCACACACCGCATTCCCTTACGCTCACCAGCAGCCAGTCACTTTCCCATCACTTTTATTTTAATGCCAATGTAATGGCTTGCAATGTAATGGTGTTGTACACGTTTTATTTAAGCATTATCGCTATTGCCACGATGATGATTCCCGTGAACTCTGCTCGTCCTCCACCGAGATTAGCACTGTCACGTCTGATCCACACTATGTTCGTCCACCACATGGCAGGTCACACCTCACCCGTGCGCTCACCCACACACTCACACATCCACCACACTACAGCTCGCCACACTCTCCTTTCTGCTTCATGCCTTGAACTTCTCTATGGAATGCCCTGCATTCGTCTGTTCTTAATCATCACAGTAACCTTGCTCAACCAGAGCACAGTGCAGCCAGTTTGTGTGATCTCCCCCTGTTCTACGTGGGTTTCCTCCAGGTTCCACGATTTCCTCTCAACTAAGCCACCAATGACTGATACCATCATGATATATAGGACGCAGTGTTTGGTGGGTTGGTGCCAAATGACCCCGTGGCTGCCTCCCCCTCACCCCTTTGCAGTTAACTGCAGTGCCTTTGGACTTCTGGGTGAAAAGCGAAATGTAAAATGTAATCATCATTCTGCGGGATAATGCTGTTTGTTGCTGGCCACGTCATGTTTTAGGCCTTTGCGGTTGGGCTGCACAACTGTACGATTACTACCAGCTCTCAGCCACCATCCGGGCCACTAAAAGAATATTCCACATGAATCCGTCTTGGTCTCTCAACATTTGCTCAGCCTCCCTGGGAAAGCCTATTGCCAGGGTACTGCAAAGGAGAATCCGGCCAATTGTCGAACCTCGAATTCATGAGGAACATTGTAAATTCCGTTCTGACCGTATAATAGAGGACCAGCTTTTTAGACGCTCACAGATTATTGAGGGGTAATGGGAATTTGCCAAACTAGTCTACATGTGTTTTTTGGACTTGGAAAAGGCTTATGACCATGTGCCCCGAGGGCTTCTTTAGGCGGTACTATGGCAATACAGAGTACCGGGGGGCAGTACTGCATGCCATTTGGTCCTTGTACAACCAGACTGAGAGCTGTGTTCGCATCCTTGGCATTAAGTCAAGCCTGTTTGCAGTGGGCGTTAGGATCTGCCAAGGGTGTGCCTTGTCTCCTGTTCGTAATTCTCATGGGCAGGATATCAAGGTGTAGCCTAAGACTGGAGTGTATCCAGTATGGAGGTATGAGGGTGGCATCTCTGCTTTTTGCAGATGATGTTGACTTTGCTTCATCAGACTGCGATATCCAGCGTACTCTGGCACGGTTTGCGGCCGAGTGTGTTGCAGTGGAGATAAGAGTCAGCACCTCTAAATGTGAGGCCATGATTCTCGCCAAGAAAAAGAAGGTGGCTTGGCACCTCGAGGTGGGAAGTGAGCACTTGACCCAAGTAGAGGAGTTCAAGTATCTAGGGGTCGTGTTCTAAAGTGAGGTTAAAATGGAGCGTGAGATTGACAGATGGATGGGGCCAGCATCTGCAGTAATGCAGGTGTTGTATCGGGCCATCATGGGGCAGAGGGAGCTGAGTCGGGAGACAAAGCTCTCAATTTACCGGTCAGTCTTCATTACAACCCTCACCTATAGTCATGAGCTTTGGGTAATGACTGAAAGAGTAAGATCCTGGATACAGGCGACTGAAACGAGTTTCCTAAGTAGGGTTGCTGGGCTCAGCCTTAGAGATAGAATGAGGAGCATAATGATCCGAGTGGATCTCAAAGTATAACCGCTGCTCCTCTGCATTGAGAGAAGTCAGGTGAGGTGGTTCGGTCATCGGATAAGAACGCTTCCCGGGCACCTTCATTGGGAGGTGCACCTGGCACGGCCAAATGTGAGGAGATCCCGGGGCAGACCCAGGACCCGTCTGAGGGATTACATCTCTCAGCTGTCCTGGGAACACCTTGGATTAGGGAAGATCTCGAGGAAGTTGATCGGGAAAAGGGCGTCTGGACTGCTCTAAGCCTGTTGCCTCCGCGATCCGGACCCCGATAAGCGGCATAGCAACGTCTAGATGGATGGATGAAAGTCGCTAATGTATGAAATGTAAGACATTATTATCCACCCTGCATTCTATGCCGACTCTATATTATGGTGGGGGCAGCTTGGGCATGTGGCCTTCATCCAGCAGTGGATTAACCATGGACGATGATGACTGTACACTAATTGTACAGTTAAGGGCTCACTGTACGTTAGAGTGGGATTTAGTTCTGCTTGTCAGGGCCGGTGACGCGAAGAACGTTTCTGCACTCAGCCACACACATCCTGTCTTCCTCTCGCCATGGCTGTCGCTGCTAAGCACATGCCGACTAGAAACAACCACAAGACGTCACCTTGCCGGCTCGCATCGCGGGCCTCACTGCCCCGGCTCTTATGGGTCCCTCTCCTTGCATCCGGTAGCCTCGACAGGAAGACCAGGCCAGGGTCGGGTCTGCAGCCTCGGGCCTGAACTCAGCGTGACTACTCCACGCAAGGGCCCAGAGTCATCCTCGTGGATCACCGAGTGCCCATGGCGAACCAAGCGCATTCGGGGACTTGAGACTTAACGGGGAACCCATGGAGACCTCAAAGGGACCAAGAGGCACTTGGTAACCAAGAGGACCCAGAGCAACTCACGGGGCTGGGGGAACGAGAGCGCGACCGGCGCTCGTCCAGCTCTTGGAGTCGCTGCCTCCACCGCGCCGTCTCCACGCCGCCGCCGCCGCCGCTCTCTTCTCCCCGCCACGTGGCCCGCGGCTCCTCGGCCGCGCCTCCGGGCTTGTGCCGGTAGTGCCGCCCGTACCTTTCGGGATTCATGGCGACGTGCGCGGCAGAGGCCGAGCGCTCGTACCGGAGCGGTGTGGGGGGACCTGGCAGACCAGGGGCGCCGCGCGGCCTGAGAGCGGCGTGCAGGACGCAGAGGTCGCCACCGTGCGGTGAGCGAGAGCAACTGTGGCGGGGGGGAGCTGTCGTGTAGCGGTTAGCGCGCCCTCATATGCACCCGGTGATCCCGGTGCGGTGTGTAACATTGCCACTGGGGAGACAAAGGCGGCCGAGCGTGGAACTGGCTAACTTACCCCTTAGCCTTTATAGGTGCTCGCTAACTGTACTTAACTCGTCTGCTAAGGCTATGCAGGGATCTTTGAGTTTTTGAGTCTGTACGTCACAGTGCACCAATCCTGGCACAAGCGCCTTGGTGACGAATGGCACTTAGTGACGAATGGCAGATGTTTGTTTGCTGATTTGGTTTGAAACTGCTGCTGCTTTAAGCCGGACCTGGGCCCAAACACACCGTCCAGGTATAGGAACTTCTCCAACTCTCTCCACAATTGCTACATCACTTTGAGGAGAGTAATCACTGAGAAATCACTCAGGCGTGTACTATACAAGTATTTTGTTGTTTTTTTAGGATTGCTTTCGAATACTTTCAAAAGCAATCATCATGCATCGAGCCGTGAATACATACATAAGTATTTTGCCTTTGTAGGGCTGGTGGGCGGCGCGGCGGCCCAGTGGTTAGCGCTGTCGCCTCACAGCAAGAAGGTCCCGGGTTCGAATCTCTCGGCTCGGGTGCCTTTCTGTGTGGAGTTTGCATGCTCTCCCCGTGTCCGCGTGGGTTTTCGCCGGGCACTCCGGTTTCCTCCCACAGTCAAAAAGCATGCTGCTGCATAGGTTAATCGGCTCGCAGGCTAAATTGCCCCGCAGTGCCCGGCGATGGACTGGCGTCCCATCGTCGGTATATCCTTGCCTTGCGCCCTGTGTCTGCCGGGATAGGCTCCGGCTCACCGTGACCCTGTATAGGACTAAGCGGTTTCAGACAATGAGATGAGAGGGCTTAAGGTAAGGTCCGATCTTTGTAGCACGCGCAAAGCTCAACAGTAGCCTCTCAAATTGCTTCTTGGGGTGGGCAGCAGTTCGCATACATAACATGGTTGAGCAATATGGAGCCATCCCGTGATGACGGCACCTGTACATCAATCAGCCTCTTCTTGCATCTGTGCCAGATGGAAAGTCCATCGGTAGTCATGCAAAACTTCTAAAACTGTGGCCAAACATGGAGAGCGCCAAGGACATCCTTGGCGCTCTCCAAAGTGAACCGAAAAAGGCTCTGATTACCGCCCACCCAGCTTTATGCAGGAACTGTCCACCATTTCAATAGTTTTGAATGTAAGCAGTCAGGGACTATACATATGTATTGTGGCAAAATTACCCAAAATTTCAACAGTAATCCAGATTTCTGGCCTATTGATAGTATTATATCCCTTAACCAGATTAAGAGAAAAAAATCATGTTGACATACCTCTGGTGTTGCAGAGGGGGGAACGGTGTCCGCGTTAACTGCCCTGGTATGAAACTACATTGAGGCTCCGCAAGCATCTCAAGATTCCTTGTAAGGCAATATTGAGTAATCCCTGCTAGGACCTTTCTCAACACACAAAACGGCATTCCCCGTAATCAGTTGTAATCACCAGGGCATCCTTCCAATCCTGTGGGACTTCTCTTTTTAACCAGACGATTGTAATGTTACATATGGCACATAGGGTAGTCTGCACACAAATGCTACGCTCCCCATTAATCTAATTGACAAATATCTTCCCAACGCTTTTCCTGGTCTTAAGACTAGATCGCTCTTGATTCCTCCTCAACAGATGGTACATCAGCTAGCGATTGAGAGAGGCTGGCTACTATCTCAAATATTTGAGACGTGGCAGCCCCAGCAGGATGATACCCACATGCTTTGTGGCCCTCGGGTGAAAAGCGATATATACATGCAATTATTATTCTTATTACCCCATGTTATAGTATTAGTTTACATTTCTAAAGCTTTTTTTTTTGCACAAGGTAAACAGACGTTATCTGGACTGAGGGAATTCTCCTCCACCAAAACCTTATCGGAATGCTCATAAAAACATGTGAACCTGTTCCTAGTGGGACAAGCACACACCTTCTTAAGTGTCACGCGACTCACGTAACGAGTCTGGCAGTGCAGGATGAACAGCGGTTTCCCTCAGGTCACACGGACCATTGACTTTGGAGGAAATCTACGCATGATGCTTATGTCCATCGTGTTTTATTGTCCCGCATGCAACACCCTAATCACCCATCTCACACACACAGACCGAGACCACATAATTGTTAACGGGTTCATTCGTGCGTACTCCTAAAATGGTGGTTGAAAACATTCTCAAGACGAGATGTCCCATATTCCACAGAGTTTTTTTTGTTTCTCTTAGTTTGCTGTTGGGCGGCGCGGTGGCGCAGTGGTTAGCGCTGACGCCTCACAGCAAGAAGGTCCCGGGTTCGAGTCTCTCGGCTCGGGTGCCTTTCTGTGTGGAGTTTGCATGCTCTCCCCGTGTCCGCGTGGGTTTTCGCCGGGTACTCCGGTTTCCTCCCACAGTCCAAAAGCATGCTCCTGGATAGGTTGATTGGCTCGCAGACTAAAATTGGCCCGCAATGCCCGGCGATGGACTGGTGTCCCGTCGTCGGGTGTATTCCTGCCTTACGCCCTGTGTTTCCGGGATAGGCTCCGGCTCACCGTGACCCTATATAGGATTAAGCGGTTTCAGATAATGAGATGAGATGAGATGAGTTTGCTGTTACAGCATCCTCTCACTCGAAACTTGCTGTGCCTGTCTGCTATGCACCGCAAAAAGATCATCACTCGGACGTGACTAGCGACAGAGGTGATGTCGGTTGCCAGGCTGGCAAATAAGGCGTTTCCATTCCTTTTAACTCTCATTAGTTCAGCCCACCAATTAACACCTTTATTAGCAGACCCAATTCTTCTTAGCGACCTCCCTGTTGCTGTTAATTCTGCTCCCACCTGTCATTCTGCTGTTACGTACATGCCTGCATTTGGATGACCCAATTCCTGTAAACTATAGGGTTCCCCATTTCCCAGAATAGGCAGTACTCTTTCTCTAGGTGCTACTCTGCCATACCCTCACTCCTCCCTTCGCCCCTGCTTGTCCCGATGTTGTCACTCCACTGTATCGCACAATACGCTGTGTAACTCACTCAACATTTCCCACAGAAAGTGATTGCACCCATCTCATCTCATTGTCAGAGAACGCTTAGTCCTGTACAGGGTCGCGGTGAGCCAGAGCCTATCCCAGCAGGCACAGGGCGCAAGGCAGAGATATACCCACGATGGGATGCCAGTCCATCACTGGACACTGCAGGCAATTTAGTCTGCAAGCCAATTCACCTATGCAGCAGCATGTTTTTGGACCGTGGGAGGAAACCGGTGTACCCAACAAAAACCCACGTGGACACGGGGAGAACATGCAAAGGCACCCGATCCGAGATTCGAACCCGGGACCTTCTTGCTGTGATGCGACAGCGCTACCCACTGGGCCACCGTGTTGCCCATTCCTGCAAATCACATTTTGTTAATCCATCTGGATAAAGACATCTGTTCATCTCATCTCATTGCCAGAAACCACTTAGTCTTGTACAGGATCGTTCGAGCGGGAGCCTATCCCGGCCGACACAGGGTGCAAGGCAGGTATATACCCACGATGGGACGCCAGACCATCACCGGGCACTGCGGGCAATTTAGTCTGCAAGCCAATTAACCTATGCAACATGTTTTTTGGATTGTGGGAGGACATCGGAGTGCCCGGCGAAAATCCACGCAGACATGGAGAGAACTTCACACAGAAAGGCACTCGAGCCGAGATTCGAACCCAGGACCTACTTGCTGTGAGGCGACAGTGCTACCCACTGGGCCACCGTGCCACCTTAAAGACATCTGCTATATTTTATAATATTGAGGAAAAAGTAGCAAATTGCACTCGCTCAGCTCTCCAGGGAGAAAAAACCTCGGGTGGAGAGACCTGATGCCCAAGCTGAAGATTGGAGTCCGCCAGGTTAGTGTAGATGCCCAGGTGTGCATGTGGTGCGAGGGATGTCTCCCCACCCAGCGTCCACGTGGCCTTAACATCACAGAAGCATGCTGAACTAAAAAAACACACTCTTTACAAAGTATTGCATCAACGACTTGACCATGATGTCATCGTGATCTTGATTTGCTACATATATGTATTTATGGTAATGGTGCAAAAAACTGAATACATTTTGACAAAGCAACGATTTTAAATCTTCTTAATAACTTTTATTTACATCAGAAAACCTCAATTAGTACTCCAGATGTTTTGAACATGGGACCTGTGCGGCCAATTCTATGTATGAGTACCACAGAAGAGGAACTACATCAACAGAAAACCCACAAATGTGATGCATTAACACTCATAACTCCACACAGGAACAAATCCATTGCTGCACTCTGATCTCCTTACAGCAGCTCAAACAACAAATACTTGGTATTCCCAGGCTGTCTTCCATTACAGTATCAACCAGGCTAACACCTTGATTAGCTTGAGATCTGACAAGATCGGGTGCATTCAGGGTGATCACAAGCAACATGGCAATAACTGCGGTACAAAATATAAATCCTGAAACAACCCATGACCCTGAATTGTGAATTCATTACATCTTTGGGAAGCGAATCACTACACTAACATACACGTGTTACTTTCAGGTTTGTAGACCACAGTGCAAGTGTCACCAAGACTACACAGTTAAGGCAATATATCTATGAAAACAGGTGTAATAGCTAATTTAAATGTGACCAACACACTTTATAGATGTAACCGATAGAGATCAGGCCTGTTCACAACATTTGTATGTTGTATAGAGCATATACACACACAAGAGCTGTGTATGATGAATGACTAATCACTATGCAGCACTGCTGACAGAAGTTAAATATTCACATACTATTGGAACCTCGAGGGAGAATTTAGAGACGTTTTCTCTAACACTGAACTCCTTGACTGCAAATGTGTCTCATTACAAATCCAAGCCTAAGGTTGATTTCATAAAGGGGTCAACCCTGGGTCTATATTTACATGAGGCCGAGATAAATATGTGCAAGCTACCGCAATACAATTTTAAATACTCTGTGTGCATTACTTACATTGTTGTATAGCAGTGGTACTATGAAACAATGTAAGTATATACAATGTAAGTATAAACATATGTGGGCATCAGCAACGATATAGTTACAGGTTCGTGCTTAACTTTGTGAGACCTAAGGAGACAGAGATCATCAAATTTGCAAACATTTTCTCGGGTTAAATAATTCCTGCGGAATGTATGCACTCCCAGAAGGAAATATGGCTGTTCGGATGTGTTAAAGGCACTGTTGTGTTTTTACACATAACTGCTTATTCAATTGTGGGGAGCCAGAACGGAAGGTGGTCAGCCTGCACTGAAACTCAAAGGATCTTGTGTTGATATGGAGGGGGAGTACCACCTGACAATGCCATTTCAGTTGGACTATTTCAGCTGCTCTGCAGCATGTAACTGGGTGAATCAGGTGCTCTACTCCCTGCCGTGCAGTTGCTGAGTGGGACAGGCACCACCCTTGCCCTGTGTCATGACGATGAAATCCAGCAAGTCACTGGTGCAGGATGGTGAAGACGTCGAAGACAACGTGTCCGGGTGGATCAGAGTCCTCTTGCGGGGGCAGACCGAGCAGTACCTTTCTGTGCCAGGAAGAGGGGGCTGGGTGCCCAGCAGTTCGACCGACTGCATAACCGCCTTGCGACAGATGCGCTCGGCCCCGCCGTGATGGGCCAGACGCTCGCGTTGCCAGATGTTGTGGTTCGGCGCAATTGCCATGACCTGCCGTGATACCCACATGCTTTACCAAGCTACAGTGATTCAATGAAGCCACACACAGCACTCCGAGATTAAAATATAAATTTTTCTAAAAATCAAATGCGTGGTTTAAATCACATAACCACTTGTTGCAGAGGTTCGTGTTTTGAACCCGGCAGACTGCTCTGGTTGATACTGCATTTTGATCAACCATGAAATGCGTGACGTCTGCTCCACAGTGGACCTGCTCATAACGTCATTCAATAAAGAATAGGCCAGTGTGTGTGTGTCGCCGATGTGTCAAAGTAAAAAATCACACCATCCATATGCTTTATAATACACATAGCAATAACTTTGCCCTACTACAAAACGTGGCAAGTTCAAATGCAGGCAGGATTTCCTAATTGAATAGAATAATGAATACACCCAAACCACCACACCTCCCACCACTATCCCTCCACCTACTACATCCTCACTACCCACTTTAATTCAACAAACACATTTCACACCACCTCCTCCTCCTCCTGTCCACACCTCTTTACAGCAACGCAAGCTTACGGCAGCACGGTAGCCCATGCGTGCCCAAAGCTCCTCACGCCACACGAGGAACTCTGGAAAAGACTTCCTCCAGCCGTGGCCCAGTGCCCAGGGGAAGATCTCATACTTGTACTCTTCCTCATCCTCCTCCATGTCATTGGCCAGATACCTGCACAGAAGTGCAATACTCCAGTTTATGTGCCAGTGAATTAAACTGTTTAAAACAATTAACTTTATTCATTCATTATCAATACCCACTTAATCCTGTCCAGGGTAATGGTCAATCGGAACCTGTCTCAGCAGACATATTGTGCAAGGTAATAATAATAATAGCATTTATAGAGCGCTTTTCACCCGAGGATCACAAAGCGCTGCACAGGGCTGCGGAGAGAATGGCACGCCAACAACCACAACGGAAAATCAGCAAAACATTTTTGGGGTTTTTTTTTGGTACAAATCCGAGCTGTGGAGAGAACGGCATGTAAATAACATCAAGACAGTTCAACTGAAAGTCAAACAGTAGCGATAAATTATAGGACACAAAGTCAGCAGAAAAGAAAATATATTATTCTTCAACAAACAAGGAAAGAACAAATGTTCCCGAGCAGACGCAAGTCGGAAGAGAGCCAACATCCCAACACGGCACCACTGAGCCACATCAACGGTCCGAGCCAGAGGAATGAATAAATGTTCCCGTGCAGGCACAGGTCGGAAGAGAGCCAACATCCCGGCACGACATTACTAAAGCCGCATCAACAGCCAAAGGTAGGTCTATACCCATGATGGAAGGTCAGTCCACCACAGGGCATCAGGCGCAATTTAGTTAAGCCATTTACTCTAGACAGCAGTCGCATGTCTTTGGACTATTAGAAGAAACTTAAGAACTACATTGTTTAAAAATGGATATGATGAATCAATAGCAATGGATATAAGCACACAAATTATAAACATAATTAATATGTAATTGCTGTTTTCCCTGGTGGTTATTCAGTTGCTCAGTGTTTAGGTAAACGGTATTAATGCACTGTACAACAAGACAACAACAAACGCATTTACTCACAACGCCAAGAAGAAATTTTTGCGAGTGTATTCGGAAATCTTGAAGCCCGCCCTCTTGAAGTAGGAGAACACCATGGCCAGCAGGTACTGAGACAAGGATGACGAAGAATAAACAAAAATGAGCTTGCATGTCAGCCTGAATAAATCACTATAATGTGCACTTGGCTCTCCATTTCCCGTGAATGCTCCACACACCTTGATTTCTATAATAAATGCTCTTGAGTTGCGTCATGTAAAAGTGTCGAACCAATACAATTTACGACACTGATTTTAATTAACCCAACCCAATATAACTTTATTATGTATAATATTGGTCGCAAAAGCATTCATGTTAAAAATGGACTTTGCTTCAAAATTTTCCTTGGTTACACCCACCTGAGTCAATGTCATGCAAAGGTAACAATTCTATTTTACTCTATGCTTGTGCATGGAAATATGGCTCATATCATCTCATTGTCAGAAACTGCTTAGTCCTGCACAGGGTAGCGGTGAGCCAGAGCCTATCCTGGCAGACACAGGGCGCAAGGCAGGAATATACCCACGATGGGACGCCAGACCGTCACCGGGCACTGCGGGCAATTTAGTCTGCAAGCCAATTAACCTATGCGGCAGCATGTTTTTTGGACTGGGAGGAAACCGAAGTGCCTGGCGAAAACCCACGCGGACATGGGGAGAACATGCAAACTCCACAGAGGTACTCGAGCCGAGATTCGAACCCGGGGCCCTCTTGCTGTGAGGCGACAGCGCTACCCACTGGGCCACTGGGCCACAGTGCCACCCCATGGAAATATGTTCAGAAGTGAAATGTGAAGGTCTGCTCGCCATGATGACGTCTTTATAAAGGGTGGTAGCCCCCTTACAAACATATCCCCGTCTGTTTATAATCACCCTCCATCCATTTGTGTGTTTCTCTAACTAAATATGTTTGCATATTTTTCCACAAGTATATGTGACTTTTGCAAACTGGACACTTTGTGAAAGGTGTATATGTTGGTATTATAAGATCATAACACCTTGTGAATTGCTAGAAATGATAAAACCTTTTCTATTCTCTACATATGTACACTGGCAAAAGTGCCCATAGCTTGAATTTTACTACGTTTTATAATAGTTCTTTGTTCATGTCAACTGCCATTACATGCAAAATATATACTTAGTGTGTAATTTATTCTGTAAGTCGTTTTTCTTCGTTTCAATTTGCCTCATTTGTTGCACCAATTAAAACAAAATTACATGTAATTTTGATGACCCAAGTTATTTTACCGATAAGACAATCCTTGTCGCTCAAATTCGCACCCGATTACAAATCGTAAAACCTAGATGTTCAACCATGTTGGTGAGAATGGATCGACCCAGGTTTTGGCGGTTGAAGATCTACATCCGCGGACGCGACTCACCTTGTCCGATATTCTACAGCATCTGTCCATCCACAAAAAGTCCTGTATCAGATCATCGTCTACAAAGGCAGAACACAAGGGCAATAATGTGCTTGCTGAATTCTCATTTGTACATGTTCTGGCTGTTGTCAATCATGCACTATAAAGTCTGTCATGTAACCCAAGCATTTTCCTGAACCCTTTTTAGCCGAGCTCATCACGTCTGGTAGTTGTGTTTTTGCACAAATTGTTCCCGTTTGTTTATCCGTGCCAGTTTGCGTGTTACTGTTCACTGTATAATTATGGTTAAGGTTTAGTCTTTGCGCAAACTGGTACTGGTATGTTTGTTCATCTATTGATTTTATACGTTGTTGGGTTGGTCAATTCGAACAATTGTTGTAATGCAGGAGTACCCCATGTAAAGCTTGCAATCCCACTGTAAACTTGGTGCTGCAATAACAAACATCTGTGAATATTTGCACAGGTCAACCACTGTTGACTTCCCCAAAGAGTAATTGTTTTATCGACCCCGTAGGCATGATGGGGGCTAAGTCAAATCCCTCAACCAGGAATTTAACTCGCAACCTATTTCATCGGTTGAAGCTCGTGCAAAAGTGCGTTGCAAATGCATTCTTATCACGAGGCAGCTTCATGTCCCACCAAAGAGACGGAAATAGGCTGCCATTTCGCCGCGCTGTATGACGACGCTGCTGGGGCTGGCACTCCGCTTATTGCCCTGGCCTCTGTGCTGGTGCGGCCGCCTGCGAGAGCGCATCGCAAAGCCGAGGTAGCGGCGGACGTGGCTCCGCTTGCCGCACGCCGCCGTCGGTCAGTAGTCCCGGAGTTGACTGTGCGTCATGGCCCCGGCCAGCTCGACCCGCCACAACACAATCAAACACCTGACCGCGCACACAGCATGCCAACAGCACGCACCTTCGCCGTACACACAACGCTCACCACACCACACGCAGGTGTCGAGCAAGGTCCCAGCGGACACCTGCCTCGATCCTCTCCTGCAATCTAAAAAGCGCCTGAACTAAATGCGCTCTTTTAAGCACTCGCAAGATAAACAATTGCTCGATATTCGTTTACACTTGGTTGCTCACGACACGGCGAGTGGAAGAACGTTCACTATACGGCGCTCAAGGGGGTATTCCTCCTCTTCCAATACCTCTGCTCAGAAGACGCAGTTGGAAATGGTGAAATAACCACACTGCAGGTGTTAAGGTAACACCTGCATAATAGCCAGATACGGTAAAACCTGTTGTAATCTTATATATGTATACTGGCAAAAAGTACCCATAGCGTTAACAGCTCCACCGAAGCTATAAAGCATTGATACTGCATTGCCCTGAGCTGACTGCCTTTTGGCAACGGCTGACACCGGCAAATAGGCTCAAAAGGAAACCACTGCCAGGTGAAGGTCGGTCAGTTGAAGGACAATGCATAGGTTATCAAAGCTACCTGTTTGCATACTTTGCCACCAGTATGTGTGGCTTTTGCAAACTGGACGCATTGTAAAATGTGTCTATTTTGGTGTTTGGGATCTTAACACCTGCATAATCGCCAGATGCGGTAAAACCTGTTGTAATCTTATACTGTTCATCTCGCCACAATTTGCCAACATCCTGACAATGTTGGTCGCTGCCGACAGCACAAGTCTCAGCTTGTGGCATCGTGCTGCTGTCACCATCACAGTAGACTCTCACCGAGAAGCAACTTTGGTGAGCCCGAGTGTAACAACACCATCAGTGAGTGGAGAGCGCACACGTTCAAACTCCTGCCTATGATCTTCCTCTTCTAAGACGCTGGTGAAAAGTTAACCGAAGCAGAACGGCGATCGTGGCGATGGACCGGCGTCCCGTCGTCGGGTGTATTCCTGCCTTACGCCCTATGTTTCCGGGATAGGCTCCGGCTTCACCGTGACCCTATATAGGATTAAGCGGTTTCAGATAATGAGATGAGATGAGAACGGCGACCGATTCGGAATATGGACAGGCCCGAGGCGCACATCTCGCTCTCGTGGCAGTGAAACATAGAGACAAAGCCACAGTGTGCCCCTATGGTCACGCAACCCAAACCACGGACCGTGTTGTCAACCACTGTCGTCCGTGCGCTTATTCAGGAGGAACAGCGAAAGAGACACAATTGTGAGGCCACGTCGTCGTGGCGAGGAGACACTGCAAGGTCGCTCCTCAAACACTGTCGCCGTACGTGGAGTGAGGAAAACGGCATTCGCTGCTGGGTGAACAGGTAATAATAAATGTACTTCTATAGCGCTTAGATAGGTGTGGACTTGATAACCTTACAGTCTTACACATTTCGTGCAACTACCGCTCCGACAGAGTTTAGAACCCGCCACAACATTCGTCTCCTACGCTAGTCAAACTAGATTAACAATTGTTACAACCTTGCATCTCACGAACTCTACGCGACTGTTATCACTACCGTCACTTGCTGTGGACGAAGGTCTACCATCCCGTCACCGGTCTCGTCGCTCGCTTTATTATTATCCGGTTACCCCGTGCTCCGAGGTGTCGCGGTGCAACTCCCGGAGTCGCCGCCGACAACATTTACCTCAGCGGCTGAGTTTCCCGCCGAGCTGCTGGGCGGC
>JAZEWT010000013.1:6913554-6924394 GCA_036362905.1 Mordacia mordax
CACGGTGATAATGCCGGTGTTGTGCCAGTGAGAAGCTCTGGGTCTGTGTTCTCGACAGCTGTGGATAGAATTGTCGCCTCAGACAACGCAAACAACTGGGACATATTGTGGGGGAAACAGAAAAAGACGGAGGACTACGTGTAACTGGCAAATAAACCAGAATTTAAATGACTTTACCGTGACAACTTATAGATTTCACAATACAGCTGCCTCAAAGATTAGGACGATCCTGGGGAAAAAAAGAAACGGGACAGGTGGCAACTCTACGTGAAGAGGACCCATCATCACCTCCACCCCCTCGCTTCCTTGATGATCCTCGCACGCCTCCACTCCGCGTACAAAATCACTTTTCTCACCGGCACAGCAGTTCGGTTCGCCGACTTGAATCTGATCAAACTGACCATTGAAGAGGGCCACTGGGTTCACTTGGGTGTCATTACACGGCCCACTACAAGGTGAGGATGACGGGTCTAGCAGAGAGGTGCAAATCTCCTCCAGCCCGCTCTGGAGACACACGGTCGTTCTCCGGGGCTCGGTGACCTGGCGACCTCTGCTGTGGCTCCGCGAAGCGCTGCTGTTGGGGTGTCCGTCGGTGGACTGACGCCACCTTATGGTGGCGCGTTTGTGAACCGCCTGTAGTTATTGTAGCCGAGTATAGTTGGTGCAATTAATCAGTGGTGTTCATGATGTAGTGTTCTTACTCGTGCTGTACGTAAAATATTGTGGTTCTCTTTGTAGTGAGCGGTGGAAACAGAATTACTCTGGGAACGCGCAGCGATCTTTAAAGCGAGCGTGTGTGTCCTCACCCAGAAAAAAATACATGAGAACGGATTTGAACTCTGGGAACGGCGTTCCCGTGCGCCATCTCTCAATTCTATCCCCGTTCGTAGTGTTGTGATATAATTTGCAGAGTTATGGTGTGGCTGCCATTGTGGCAGAGTGATTGGAAGTGGACGGTTCGCCTCGTCGTGCTGTAGTCAGTGGTTTGTCCCGCGTGAGGTTCCAGCAGAAAGGGACACGTCACAACAGCGGTTGCAGTCCTCAGTGTATTTTACAATATGTACAGAGAACACGACACATGCTGTCGGAGGGCGCGCTGCCCCAGACTCCACTATAAAATAGAACCCCAACCCGCGCCCTCCCCCGGCGCACTCGTAAAGCGCATTCAGTAGTGTGTGAAGGTTGCGAGGAACATGGCTACACGCGTCAACGCGACCTCCGAGAAGTTATGTACATTGCTGCGCTACACAAGCAGCCCCGTTCTCCTCCCTGCGCGGAGGCCCGCGTTAACAGCACAACCGAACATCGCCCTCAACTCGAACTTCCAATCCGACTCTGTCCGAACTTAAACGTCAAGCAAATCCATTAAAAAACCAAACCTCCAACCAATCCGACTCTGTCCAATCTCCCGTCTCAACTTCACTGATCCCTCAATTCGACCTAACTCAACCAAATCCAATCCTCCACTTCAGCAAGCATGCGGACCACGGCCCTGCGCAGGAAGAGGAACCTGTGCGAGCGCGAGTGAGGAGGGAGACCTGATCCTTGTGGACGCCACAAACCAGAGACACCAAACAAAGAGAGGCCACACATTGCAATTGCAAGCAGCGTGTCATCGCTAGCCACCAACCAATGCCAGCTCACAGCTATAACCAGCCAGCCAGCCCCTGCTAGTACTAATCCTCTCATAACCAAGTAGTCACTACTAGTACTTGCCCTCCTACGAATTCCCGAGCCAGTCAGCCACCACTAGTATTAGCCATCATACGGATCATAACCAGCTTAACACCTCAAGTACTAGCCCTGCAGCTGGCACTAACCATAACCAACTGGCCAGCCCTCAATAGTAACAGCCACGTCACTGACCCTAACCCAGAGGCATGTATTAATTAGGAATGTAACACTTGATTGATTAAAGTTAATTCCAATGCCCATCATAACGGAATAACTCGTATTTGCTCATGTTGTATGAGTGGAAATGCTACATTACTCGCAATGTGAAGAAATTCGTGCAGTCTGGAACCAAACTGCGACCATTACTTATGCCAATTCATAGGCTCCCAGGGCACAAGGGGTTGAATTGATTGTGTTACACAACTCCGAAACTCCAGCCCCAGCAATTCACCAGGCCTCACATTCAAGTCGTGGTTGCATTCGGTTAAGGTGTTCGGACTGCCAGCCACCCAGAGCATCCAGGCCACCACCGATGTGGGCCCAGTCTCCATCTCACCCACGTCCACACACACCAGCGTCTCATTAGGCCTCCAAACAAAAGCGATTGGCGCGTTCCAATGCAGAAATAATTATTGCATAAACCGAGACGCGAAGGTAGTGTGTGTGCGCGCGCGGCCACGGGGCTCCTCGCCCACCCCGCAGACTGCAGCCGTGCAAGGTAATGCGCGCGTATACTGCATATACTGTATATAGTGTGCGTGGTACAAAACTCTTTCGCCAAAGAGCAGAGTTGCTTTGGCAGAGGCCTAACCACCGAAGTGGAGGGCACCCCACTCAGCAGATCTTTTGGCCATTCGCCACTCCAGCCTCGCTAGTTGTGCCGAGTCAGCGACTTTTACTAAATGCACATATAAAATTATAACTTGTTACATGTCTATATATTACACTCCAGCAAAGTGCTCGGATGTATACTCCTCAAGTACACCTGCCATCAATATTAAATACCAGAGAGCTCTAAAACATATCAGCAATAACATTTTCAACAAATCTAGACCTTTGATAGACCTTACGCTTTGGCAAAAGGTGGAAATAAACTTTTTTTTAAAAGCGTCTGTTTGGTGGGACATAGGGACCTGTGATGCCTCTGTGTCGACGTAAATGGTGGTGGCTTAAGAGGCCCGAGGGGCCCCAGTCCTTCCCATGGTTCGGCTCCTTCCAAGCGTCTGGACACCCCCCCCCCCCATATAGAGAGAGGCCCTGTCCTTGTCTCGAGTCCCTTGGGACCGACCGGGGCCCTATGCTGGCCCCGTTCTGTGTGGCAACGGAGCCCTCAGCGTCCCCCCGCACTCCGCTCATCACGGGGCACCACCATGTAGACACGTGCGCCATGAGGCCACTTCCTCCATTGTGAGCAGTGCAGAGCAGTCCAAGCAGCTAGCGAAGCTCCGGTGGGGCCACACGGGGGTGGGGGAGGGGGAATATGAATCACATGGATCCTAGGGACCTCCCTCAGAAGCTGTTCTCGTGTCCTGCCAGGATGTAGAGGTTACTCTGGGCGGCCGGGTTGTCTGTTGGCCGGCTCTCGAGAACCACCACCCTGCTGAGGTGTGCAACACACACACTGCAACGTCACACTCACCCTACAACACACCGGACATGGTCCATGCCAAACACCAAACGCGGCATACCACGCACCACACCAAACTGCACACCACTTCAAACATAGCTCACCAGAGAAAACAGCACAGGAACCCAAAGATAACCCAAATCCCCTGTAACAGCCTTAACAGACTGTCGGGTCAAGTGCAGTCAGCAGGGCACACGAGGTGGGTCATCTGTAATCAGCACCACGCCCGGCTGCCTTTGTCTCCCTAGGGGCAAGGTTTACACATAGCACTAGGTACTCATTTGAGGCCACGTCAACCTAGGGGAGGCCCACGACCAGTTCATAAAATCGTCACTGGTGTCAGCTGAGTGTGGGATACGAATTCAGGTCGCCGGGTTTGTAGCCCAGTACGCTAACCGCTAAGCCACGGCTCTCCACAGAAACCCACACAGCACACGACTCACCAGCCAGCAGCACACCTGGGACCCCACCCAGCATTCCAGCCAACACCCCAACAAGCACCTCACACAGCGCCTCACACAGGACCCTACCCAGGACCACAATCAGTATCCCAGCCAGCATACCGCGAGAGCTTACCTGTCCGAGCCCAGCATGCGGAACACACGTGTCTGGTCGCCTATCTCCTGAGTGACTTCGTTGGTGCGGAAACTGCGGCCTTGCATGCCGTGTTTCCAGAACGCCAGCACGCTGTCCTGCAGGCACACTGCACGTGGCGGTGGCAACACAACGGGTCACAACGTGGGTCACACAGTAGCGTACAAAACGGGGACGCGTGCCGCCATGCGGTATGTGCGCCGCCAGCTGCGCGACATCTTACCAATGCAATCGATGCGGAAATTGAAAAGCAGCTCCGTCGCCATTCGGCGACTCGACTTGAGGCGTCCCTGCAGATTCACGATCTGTACGCACCCTGAACAAACACACAGGCACATCGTGCACTGGAACGCAGATATGCGTACACGCACATGTATACACGACAAGCGACGTTGCCCACGAAGTGGTGGTGATATCACCATGGCGCTTGTGCCATGGTGATATCACCATGGCGCTTGTGCCATGTCGATATGCATTTTAAGGCCATTAAATGGAGTGTCGAAAGCTCGCCGACAGCAGGTCACTGGACAGACCGAGGTGCCATGGGTTGTCTTCATGAGATCACTGGCAGATGTACCACCTGTCCACGTGTGCACATATGGACGGTGGTGGTGTTAAGGGATGGTTGGAGGTAGGATGATGGTAGTGACAGGCTGTGGGTGGGTGAGCAGGAGGGGGGTGGTGTGGGTGGGTGAGCTGAAAGGAGGTGTGGGTAGATGAGAGGGGGTGGGAGTGCACTCACTGTCGGTGCACACCAGCAACGTCTCCTTCTCCAACTGAGTGACATGCACGTGATCCAGGGGGGCGCCGCCTGCATCATAACACAGCGTCACACCACCACCTCCTTGCCCACACCTCCACGCACACATGGTCACCGTTACACTACTCCACACATGCCCTTATCTTACTCCCTACACACACAAGCCTCCGCATGCACACTCACTGTTACAAGTACATCCAGACCATGCCACTACGATGGTGGTGGTGGTGGTGGTGCGGGAGGGCGGCCAAGTACCGGGGCTGGTCTCGGTGAACCAGGAGGAGGCCGAGTTGAGGTTGATGGTGTCGAGGCGCACGGCCTGGCCAGGGTCAGTGCCACGGCTCACCGACACGCACACGAGCGGGAACTCGTTGTCAGGCACCACGAGCAGCTCGAACACGCGGAGCGGCACCGGCAACGGGAACTCAAAGTGCTGCTCACGCACGCAGGTGCACGCACGTGTACACACAGAAACAACAACAACCGCCATTCGCCACTAAGGGGAGGTGGCGTCACCACAGTGCCTGTGCCAGGCCATGTGCACTTCGAGGCCACGTTCAATGTCAAAGGCTCGCTGGCAGATCACAGGACAGACCCTGGGTGTCATGGGCTGGCTGACTTGAGATTATGGGCAGATGCGCCACTTGTGCTCCCTATTGTGCTAACTTGCTGTGTTTTAGCTGCTCGATGCTCCACTCGTTGTGTCACTTCTCCGCCCTGTGCTGTTGTTGGAGGGTGGTTGCCTCCAATTGCCCAATAGAATCCTTCATGAGGCTTCGTTGAGATCAATTTTGACACTGCTGGTACCATTCTTCAGCAAGTCCTCTCATCAGTCTAATCTCATCTCTAGCCCATTTCATGCCTGTCGAGCTCTCTATACAGGCAAACAGAAGCTCCTGGTACATACGGTGGTTGGGCATGTGAGCTACATGACCCAGCCATCACAGCCTCGCCTGCCGGTGGAGCTCACAAATAGCACTTTGTACAGGTCTTTGAAAAATTCGTGAGCTCCTCACATAATTCAACTTAGTTAAACCCAGGATGGATCATAAGCAGGCCAGCTGAAAAGATTCAAATTGGCACAGATGTTCTGCCAGGGAAGTCCACGTCTCGCAAGCATAGAGGACAGGGCATGACTGCAGCTAATAAGATCCCAAGCTTTATGTGGAGCAACAACAGGCCAGGCAGCTTTCACACAACGTTATGCATCCGACGAAAAGATACACATGCACACACACGGACGCCCACACACACGCACGTACATAAGGGAGGTCTACACACAAACCCCATAGAGTGTTTAAAGACCGTTGAGGCAAGTTCTATTAGTGAGCACCTATAAAGGCTTGCGTGGCGCACAACGAAGCAGGTGGTCAACCCCATGCCTGTTAACTTTTGTCTCCATAGTGACGATTGTTAAGTGCCACACCAGGTATATTTTAAGGCTCTGTTGACCTAGGGGTGGATCGGTAACAGCTCAAACAATTGCCACTTATTGGTCATTAAGACGAATTGAATTGGGATCGCCAGGTTCAAAGCGCAGTAACCACTGCATTACCGCTCCCATGTACAGATAAAAACACACACGTGTACACACACGTGCGCACACGACGCACTCGCTCAGCCGCTAATGTGACGGCATTGCTCAGACTTGCGACTTCTCACCTTGATGAGCATGAAGCGCTGCATGGGCTCGTACCACTGCAGAAGCACGATGCCCGACTGCAGCGCACCGCACAGGTACTTGTTTCCCGTGCTGGGGTTACGCACTGCACTCACGCACGGACAAAACAAACCCATGTAGCCTTTAACCGACTGTTTGGAGCAAGCGTCGTGAGCGAGCGGCTGGTAAGATCGGCACGGAACACGCCAGAAACGCCGCTTACACCTCACCTACGCAGCACTTCTGGCAGCCCTTGGTGTCCTGAAACTTGGTTGAAACGGCAAATTTCCTGTAAAAAGACAGCGCAGCCAGATGAGACCAGTATGAGCGGAGTGCTACATCAAGGCAGGAGGGGTGGTGTCAATGAGTTGCGCGATGCAACCCTGCCTCACGGTACCGGGGTATGATGCGGTCGGGGAGCCGGTGTGTGGGGATGTGCACAGGGAGGCTGTGCTGTCTCCTCGCCTGTTCAAACAGACCCAGCAGGCTGTGCGAGTAGAGCTGGGACGTTTTCCCTGCATGCACCGCAAAGCCACCCACAGAAACCAACAACAATAACTGCCATTGGCCACTGAGTGGTGGTGATAGCACCAAGGCGCTTGTGCCAGGCTACATGCACTTTGAAGCCACGTGAAAAGTCAATGGCTCGCAGACAAGAGGTATAGGGACAGACCCAGGTGTTATGAGTTGCTTGACTGAGATGACTGGCAGATGCACTTGTGCTAGCTACTGTGCCAACTTGCTGTGTTTTAACCGCTCAGCGCTCCGCTAATTACGAGCATCGCTCCTTCACCCTCCGTTGTTGTTGGCGGGTGACTGCTTCCAACTGCCCAGTAGCGTTCTTCATGATTCTCCTCCATACAGGCCGATCTTGACACTACTGGTATCCGTCTTCAGCAAGTTCCAGGTCCTCCTGTGCCACACCAGTCAATCTCTTCTCTAACCCGTGCCACGCCCATTTAGCTCCCTCTATCTGGTCAACAGTAGCTACTTTGGCATGCGGTGGTTGGGCATGTGAGCTACATGACCCAGCCACCGGAGGCTCGCCTGCCGAAAGGGCTGACAAATGAGACTTTGTCCTGATCTTTCGAGAGATTGTGAGCGCCTTACACAATCCAACCTGGTTAAACCCAGGCTGAATCTTTTGCAGGCCAGCTGGAAAGTTTCTAAACGGTGCAGATATTCCACTTGGGGGATCCACGTTTCGCAAGCATAGAGACGATAGGGCATGACTGCAGCTGAGAAGACCCGAAGCTTCGTGTGGAGTGATAAGCCAGGCAGCTTTTACAAAGCCTTACGTAGCCGATGAAAAGCTAATGCCACCCGACTGATTCGCAGCAAAACCTCCACATCTAAACCAGAACTGGCCAAAAGCACACTGCATAGGTATGGAAACTCTGCACTCGCACCACAACTGCCCCATCTCTCATGGAGAACAGAGGGGGCGGAATACTTGATGATACAAAATACCCAGGCAGATGCTTGGTTTTGGTGGGGCTGATGGGAAGACTCCACTCTGAGCAGGAGTTGGAGAGCCTCCAACTCCTGCTCAGAGTGAGCAGCAATTATCAACTCGTCGGCATAAATAACCACACACAAGCACACACACAAGCACTGTAAACAAACAATACAGCCACCCAGAATTCAGATACAACCACCTGACAAAGCCAACGACACACAGGACCGCGGAAGGGAATTACTGTCTGGATCCCCCTTCACGCACCCACCCGTGCTATCGGCTCCCTGCCCTTATGCCAAGTCCATGCTCAAGACCTTCTCTCTCCTCTCTTATGATTGCCTCTATTGAGAAGACAACACTGCCTCCACTCTGCGTGTAGAACGCCTTCAGATGCGGTCACATTTATTCGGTGCTGTATTAGCCCTGTGTAAAATGTAATCAGTGGCGCCGGAACACTTACCGCATATGGACATGAGCACATTGTTGACGACGTAGAGCCAGCAACAGCGCCGGGGATAGAGCTGCAATGAATGGGACACCCATAATCACAACCACCTTCATACACCCAGGCATCCTGTCCTGACAAGGGTCACTGACGGAGTGCTGGGTTCCGTGAAAATGCATTGTGTGGGCCGCGCTGTGTGCCGCGGCGCAGTGGAGTGCGTAGGCCACACCTGCTCCATGCTGGCCTCGTGCAGCTCGTTGAGGTTGAGGGTGTAAATGCCCTCCTCAGCCCCAAATATGAGGTGCTGGTCTGTGAACACAACGCCACGCAGGACACGTATACCAAGGATATCACCGGGATCTCTACTGTCCGCCGTGACAGTGCGGAGTGTCATCGTGGGTGTTGCGCGCACGGCAGTGACAGTCAGTGCAGCCGCCCCTGCAGTGAGCGGCGAACACGCTCCGTCTGGGCCGCGTCACTGCTTCCTGTGAGTGGCTGGCTGAGGTGTTGTGAGTGAGCGCGGAGAGCGACCCAGAGCCTGAGATCAGGCAGAACGGCAGGTAGAGATGACCTTCCCAACGAGCTGGCGAGGGAGGGTGGCGATTGTGTGCTGGGTGCCTTGACGTGGCATCATTACAACTGTCTGGAGCGCAGCACAGGTCCTGCAGTATTGGATGGATGCCCCCATGGTGGTGTTCCTCTTTATAAAGACGTGCGTAAACGCGCGCGTTACCGCGGGTCTCGGGGTTGATCCAAGACGACGCGCAGTTGATGTGGAGTGGGCAGCCATTGAACACCTTGGAGAAGCACGCGCCCATCTGAGAGCCAAGGGACCGCACGGTCGCCACTCAGCATCGAGCGCCGCACCCGCTTTACACTCGCTCACCCAAACACTCAAACACTCAACTACACACCCATTCACACAATCAACTCACAGAACTGCAGGTCTGATGTTTCATTCACATGGCTCCACTTTGGAATTCTCTGTCACTACTATCTGTATACCCCACAAGCTTTTACAATAACATTGCTCAATTCAAGAAAAGGGTTTCACTCTCATCCATTACAGCTGTGACGGCGCTGTTTGCTCCCGACCACCTGTGACGTGGGCCTGTGCCAAGCTACTGTGCTCAAATGATAACAAAACTCACGTGCACTTTGGGAGTGGGTGGAAGCCCGTTGATGCTCTGCTTCTGCAAGACAAGAGGGGTGGCATGGGGATTAGGAGAATGTGGGTTGGGGGGAGGGGGTGCATGCCTCCTTTTCCTTCCTTGAGGTTGTCCATCGTGTCCGATGAGGACTTCCTCTGCTACGTCTGTTTGTGAGTTCTTGAATGACTGCAAAGGCTGACGCGAGATGCATATTGTATTTGACAGATGGAGCACACAAAGTCCAGGCCCGTTGGGGCAGGGTCAACCATGACCACGTGTCTTCTTTGCCGCGTCACCTGCGAAGCTCGGTCCTCCTTTTCTCAAGCACAGTCGCTCCTTGGTGGCAGAGCCTGCGCCAGGTGATACGGTCGCAACAACAGACTCAAGTGTTGCAGGGTTTAGCCAACACACTTTTTCATGGAGGTCTTTAGCCGATCCTTCAGGCGTTTTTTCTGCCCACCTGCGGAGCGGCGGCTCAGTCGCAATTGGCCGTACAAGATTATTTGTGGCAGGCGGTATTCTGGCAACCGAATGACATGGCCAAGCCATCTAAGTTGGTGCTTCGTGATGATGGGTTCAATGTTCCTGCAGTTGGCCTTCTGCAGGACATCCAGATGTGACATGCAGTCACGCCAGGTCACCTTCAGGATGCGTTGAAGACATTTTATGTGAAAGGATTCTAGCTGTGCTAAATGGCGGCTGTAAAGTGTCAATCATTCACAGCCATAGAGGAGTGTGGGTAGGCAAACTGCCTGGTTGACGGCAACTTTGGTGCATAGATGCAGGTGGTTGTTATCAAAGACTCTCTTCCTCAGCCTTCCAAAAGAGGAAGAGGCCTATTCGAGTCTGTTCTGCACATCTTGCTCGATAGTACATTCTTCAGACAGGAGGCTTCCAAGCTACAACTGAGTCAAGAATCTTAAATGGAGAAGACAGGTGGTTCAGGTGGGGAATCACATGACCACTGACATCGGACCACCGTTTTTTAAATATTTACAGAGAGTCCCAGTCTGCAGTACGCTTACAGCTGCCGTTAGTGTTGCTTGCGGGGCTTCAGGAGTGTGTGCCACCAGAGCACAATCATCGGCGTACTGTAGCTCGAGAATGTGCTCAGATTGAAGTGGGGGGGCATGAGCCCCCGCTTGACAAACATGTTTCTCACGGTCCCCACCATTTCCACTCACCTGGGCGTCCATTTTGTCTTTGTCCCCCCGCAGAGTACGGGGTGGCACGGTGGGGGGCACGGAAGCCCCCTGTGCGTCCCGCTCGCTGTCCACCGCCGCAGGCGAGACCCCCCGCACGCCATTGGGCAGCACTCCGTTAGCTGCGCACGCGCACACACGCCATGGACATGCCACGGAAGCGACACACGCATGGGTCACCACAGGGCTCGACTCACACCACCTTCAGGATGCGTTGAAGACATTTTATGTGAAAGGATTCTAGCTGTGCTAAATGGCGGCTGTAAAG
>JAZEWT010000013.1:6924460-6935266 GCA_036362905.1 Mordacia mordax
AGGGGGTCAAATCCATGGCTCTCCTCACCTTTCAGTTTGATCGAAGGCGAAATGGTTTCATTTTTATTATTATTATTGTTGCTGTTGTTTCGCTTGTTTACCCAGGAAAACCTCGCACGTATTTACAATGGGTATCAATTTAAAAAGCAACTGTGAATCTATATCCAGGTTGTAACATTGAACCATTACAATGTGGGGCCTAGCCATGAAGGGCTGGACTATTGCACGTGCTGTTGTTAGCTTGCTTCCCTTATCACGTTACCTCACTGAGGAAGGTCTCGCAGAGTTCAGATATTTGTTGGTGGTGTCGGAGGGAGGGGACTCACTGGAGGTGTCAGGGGAACCCCGGCCTGCGAGTTGTGATGGCCTGGCAGGTGTCGCCCCCAGGGTCGCTGATCTTTCCTCTCCCTCGACGGAGGACGGCGGGGGCCGTGGGGGTCCTAGCGGCCGTGGTGGGGGGCCACCCCGGGGGGAGAGGCGAGGGGGGGGCGGCCTTGGGGGAGGAGGGGTTCCGCGTACCCCCCCCGTGCCCCCTGCTGGCATGCTGCGGATGGTGGCGCATCGCTCCTCGTCCGGCGTACTCTCCTCCGAGCTGCCGGTGCCGCGCGCCTGCAGGAAGAACGCGCGGCGTCGAGACATCCACGTCACACGTGGCAGCACGACGGCGTCACCGTGACACAATGGGACACCACGCAAACATTCAACGAGCAATGGTGGTGGTGTTGCGTTACGCAGGATCAAGTTCAATCAGTGAGCTCCTCAGGTAGGTGAGGCTGCAGTGAGCGGGTCATGTAGTCTGCATGGCCAGCCACCACATGCTCAAGCCGGTTCTGATTGGCCGGAGAGAGGGGCTAAACGGGCAGGGCACAGGCTAGAAAAAGAATAGGTAAATGCATTACAGAAGGATGTGGTGCTGAGTGGACTTGCTAATCACTGGTACCAGCAGTCTCAAGATCAACCATTGTGTTGGAGGTTTATGAAGGACGCTACTGGGCAGTTGGGAGTAGCCGCTCTCCAGTAGCAGATGGCAGAGGAGCAATGTCCACAACAATGAGCAGAGCAGTGGGTAGTTAAAATTTCGTGAGTTGGCACAGTAGGGAGCATAAGTGGTAGATCAGTTAACCAATGGTTTGTCTAATGAAACGCATGTTATCAAGCCTTTGACCATTTACATGGCCTCACTTTGTGGCAAACAGCAGATTTTGATGATGGTGGTTGTGTTTTTTGTGGCGGTGTAGTTGGTGGAGATCGGGGCTCGTACCTTTGTGGGGATGGGTGGCGGTGGCGCCCTCTTGAGGGTGCAGCTGTGAGCAGAAGCACAGAGAATCGCGGTTAGTGCCGCCACAGACAATGCGCCTTAGCTGCTCCGTACTGCATCTCTACTGCTCATGCAAAAGAGGCTATTCTGGCCTCTCAAGTTCTCGCCTCGTTAAGCACAATCACTGGAATGGAAGAATACACAAATCACCACCGTCTCCATCTCCGGTCTGAGGCTCCAACCAAAAATACCCAACGTTAGTCAGGACAGTAGAGGTTAGAGGTTAGAGGACAACTTACTGTTCAGACTCATCATCGTCATCCAGATGTGTCATGTGACCCCTGGAGAGGACATGGGGGGCAGGGTTTGGGGTTAGTGCGAGCAGCATCATGGCTCCCAACGGCTGTTAAAGCTTCTCCCGACCTCTGATTCTCACTGCGCGCTCCACGCCAGAGCCAGCATGATTATGTGGGAAGCAAAGCGTAATCTGGTGACGCGCGCCCGTGGGATCGTGACGTCGTTAGTAAGCACGAGAAACCCAGGAGCTACACACAGGGGAAACACTGGGTGGGGTGGGACAAGGCACTTGGATCTGGTACCTCTGCTGTAATTCCTCCTCCACAGACTTGAGGAGGCTCCTGCCAGGGATGACAAAGGGAACAGGGAGGAGAAGATAGGGTGTGGTGGAGGGGCAGACACAGTGCAGGGCAGGGGAGAGCTGGCAGTCCCCTCCAATCGGTTGAGGAGTAAAGTCTCGTCAAAAGCTGGTGCGACACAAGCCACTCCCCCAGGTAAAGGAAACTGGTTGGAGCCGAACTATGACGTGACAAGCGCCGGACACTGGGATCTACAGGATGGGCGAGGTACTACGTGACAGCGAGTGCGAGGACGCTTGTGTGCCTGGCGGCGTGCGTACCAATGTCTTTGTGCGTGTGGTAGCATGAGTTTGGGAGCTTGTGTGAGGATATTTATGTGTTTGAAGTTGGGAGTTTATGTGTTTAAGAGTGCGCATGAGGATGTGTGTTTTGGAGCGTGTGCGAGAGTGTGTGCATGCAGCGTGTGAGAGGATGTGTGTGTGCGTGGGAGTATGTGCAGGGATGTGTGTGTGCATGGCAGCAGACGGTGGCAGTGTGTGCAAGAGGGAGTGGGTGAATTGTGGAGATCAATGGTTCAGCGGATAGCGCACTGGACTATGAACCTGGCAAACCGAGTTCGAATCCCGCTCATGGTCAAAACAAGTGTTGATTTTCTGAACCAATCCTGGGCCTCCCCTCGGTCGACTCAGCTTCAAATGAGTACCTGATGTAATGTGTACATATTTCCACCAGGAAGACAAAAGTGGCGGGGCATGGTACTGGTAACCCACCTCCTCATGTGCCGTGCCGACCTTTATAGATGCTCGCTAATAGCACTTGACTCTACAGTCTGTTAATACTATACAGGGGAACTTTTTCTTTGTGGCATTGTATGTGCGGTGGTAAGAAGTGATGGTGTAGTGGTTAACATACCGCGCGAAGACCCCTACAAGCCGAGTTCGATTCCCGCTCACCGCGAGCACCAATAACAATGCTCTGAACCGGTCGTGGCCTTCCCCTAGGTCAACTCAGCCTCAAACGAGTATATGGTGTGGTGTGTGAACATCGCCACTACAGAAACAAAGACGACCAGGTGTGCTAATGTCCACCTAATCCCCCGTCTGTATTGCTGGTCTTCACAGTGCTCACCAACAGCACCTAACCATAAAATTTGTTAAGCCTATGTGTGGTGGATCATTGTGAAACCTGGACTATTCTTGATAAACTGAACCTCTCATAGGAAACATCTGTGTCGGTCTGAAAGATTCAGGCTGGCCTGCCAATGATCCATCCTGCAATCAGGCAAGCTGGATTACGTGAGAAGCTCACAGATCCATAAATTACCTGAGCATCGTCTGATTGGTGAGCCTGGCGCAGTGGTAACATCTGCGCCTCAGAGAAAAAAAAGTACTGCCCAAAGCGGTCCTATTCCCACCTAGGGTGCCTGCGTGGAGTTTGTGTGTTCTCCTGTTCTGCGTGAGTTTCTTCCGGGTTCTCCGGTTTCCTCCCACATCTAAAAAAAAGACTCATTAATTGGCCAACACCATCATTATATAACAGTCTCTGGCAAATATTGGCGCCGGCTGAATGCATGGCTGACTTCCTCTTGCCACTTTGTGGTTTCCCTACACCTCTATAAAGATGTAAGTTGCCCTGGATAAGGGCGTCTGCTGAATAATAATAATTATGATGTCCATGGTGTATCTTTCTCTACTGTAACTTGGTTACCCTGCCTTGCTGGACAACTGTCAAAAAGACCTATAGAGTTCAACGGCTCCTCTCAGCCGGAATAAATACTATCACTGCCACTTAGGGGCGAATGGCAGCGATTTTTGCGTGTGAGTGAAGCGTTACGTGTGTGAGACATTGTGGTTGTGTGAATGAATTGGTGTAAGGATGTCAGTGTGGCAGCGCGCGCGAGTGCATTGCGGGTACTCACTTGGAGGACGTCGATTCCTTGGAGTAGGTTGACCACCCACTGCCTAGCTCATACTCCTCCTGCATGTCCTAACATGCACACAAGCATGCGCAAACACGCACAAGTACAACGATGCACGCATGGTCTCACACACACACAGTGGACACATGCGTGGATATATGTGCACATGCAGTCAACTACATGCATGTAAATGGGACCGTGCGTATGGACATGTGTATGGGTGCGCAAACATGCACTTAAAGACAAATATCCCCCGTAGAGCCTTTGACAAGGCTGTCGGGTCAGTGTTGTTAGCGAGCACGTATGAAGGCAAGGCACAGCACACGAGGGGGTAGGTGGCCAATACCACACCGAGTGGCTCCCTAGTGGCAATGTTTACACACTGCACTAAGCACTCAATTGAGGCTGAATCGACTTCGGGGAGGCCCGAGATTGGTTAAGACAATCGTTACTGGTGTTGGCCGTGAGCGGGAATCGAGTCACCAGGACTGTAGCGCAGCGGAGTGTAGCCAACAGTTACACTGCCGCTTCCCCAACACAAAAGACGTGCACGCACGACCGCACGTACAGACAAATCATGCAGTCATGCGAACACGGCCACGGACGCATCGCACGGGCACGTGGAGAGGCAGGAGCGCGTGCACACAGCTCTTCCCATGCTTTCAATGCAACGATTCATCCGCGGCATGAAACCAACTCCTCGTCTTGGCGCAGAAGGGGGGGGGGGAGCGGCCCAAAGCATGCTGGAGCCCGTCTGCAACAAGGCAATCATGGTAATTATGAGAGCTTGGAATAGAGAAACGATGGGAGAGAATTCCTAAGTGGAGCAGTAGGAGGGAAGACGCAGACACCTGAAGTGTTGTGACATGCAGTGTGGTGGCTGAATGCAGCGCGGATGACATGAAAGTCACTGTCTAGTGCAAACGGAGTCTGCAGCAGACAGTCATATGAGAGCATGAGTCAATGAGTGACGTTCACGGGAACGGTAACCGTGGGGGTAGCGAAAAAAAAGCGATAAGAGGCGACTTACCACTGAGTGACTCGAATGAATCAGTGAGTGCTGGACCAAGCAATCACCATTGGCTACTTTACTAAATTCCATCTGGAGCAGGTAGGTAGGATCTGGGGGTGCTCCTTCAGACTTTTAATATTTAACATTACAATTTATAGCGTGTGCGAGAGAATTTGTTCCATGCCGATAAATGCGTTCCAAGACAGAATGGCCTGGGGGCATGAGGAAAGTGCAGAGAGGTGTAGGGAAGGCAGCCTTGTGGTGAGATGGTGCCAACAATTTACCAGACACCGTGCCCTATTACGCTGTGATGTTACCGGCAAAATAAGGAGTGTTTTTTAGTTACAGTAGAAAACCGGAGAACCTGAAGAAATACCATACCGAACAGGGTGAGAACACACAAACTCCACACGGCGTGGGACCCGAGGTCGAAATTGAACCGCCTCTGGCAGAACTTTCTTTCTGTGAGGATGAGCAGACGTTACCACTGCACAGACACCCTGCCGCCCTCTTGACGACAGCGGCGGAATTTCAGCTTGGGCGGAGTTTGCGCTGCTGCGTGTAGCAGCAGTAACCGGTTGGAGTGAGCACAATCAGAAGCTCGATCGCAACAATAGACAGGGGTCATAAGTGCGGGAGGTTGCGAGCACGGATCCCGCGGGGTGGTGAGCTCACAGGCTTACGGCAGGCGGAGAGACGGGCCACGTGCTCGGACAGGACGCGGAGACGGGCGGTGATGCGTGGCCACGCACAAGTGCACAGCTCGATACGAAACATGCAAGAAGCGCGGGACAAGTACACGCACGGGACGCACGGAGACACGGACATGGACATGCACACGGACGAGAGGTGCGCGGTACCAGGAAGGGCCGTGCCGTGAAGTATAATTCGTCCGCACCCTCCTGGCCCGCGTGGGGCTGACTCGCACAGACATATGTATGAACAGACATACAAAGGGCAGACGCACGCACACGCAGGCATACATACACACAGGGCGCACACACACACGTACAGACACGTGCAAACACGCCCAAACAAAGGCCAAGCACAGACAGAAGGCAAACCCATACACACACAAACGACACACAGATAGCACACCACCAAGAAAGACACACATCAACACACTCGCATGCATGCATACACGCACGCACACAAGCACGTGACACGAGTTATCCTGAAAGCGGTGCCACTCTCCGTGCAGTCCCAGCATGTGAGTTAGGCTGCAGTCAAAGATGACACCGGCACGACCCGCGTTAGCAATGAGTGATGTGCCAGGCGCCGCACTCATGTGTGCGCATGTGTGTGCGCTCGTGCGCGCGAGCACCGCACAAGGCTCCCTCGGCCACCTACCAGGTCATGATGCGGCACAGTCTCTTTCCTCAAAGGCGGCTCAAAGGTCACCTGGTCGACTGACACCAGTAAGAGGAAGGGTATGTAGGGAGAGAGGGAGAGACCGGAGCTAAGTGGCGGAAACGCCGTGTTCCCTCCCTGCTCGCGAACCTCTCACTTGGCCGTCTCCACCGGGCACGGTAACTCGATGGGCGTTCGCGAGTTGCAAGGTTGCGAGGTCGTGGAAAGTATTCCGCCCACCCTACTGCCCCAATAACAACAGCAACAACATCGGCTGCGGGGGCAGTAGCGTGGGTCGAATATTTTCCGCGACCTCACAACCTTGCAACTCGCGAGCCCCCATCGAGTCACCGTGCCTGGCAGGCCCGAGGCTCCGCCCCCAACTCTCCCCTGCTACCCTAACGTAGTAACGCATTTGCAAATACTCCCGCACAGAGACGTACCTGTGAGTTCATCTTACGTGTGGCTTTTGGATGGATTTTTAGACTGCCAGATCCTGACAGCTGGCGGTGAAAATGGAGGTATGCACACAGCAGTGGATTGATCGTGGCCGATGATGACTGAAAGAATCTGGACATGTTTCGTTGTTTTATGAATTACTATTGTGGTGGATGCATCGGGGGTTGGAGTGACTCACACGTGATCTCGGAGCGCGTGCGCTCAGCGCGGTCATGCTTGTTGTTGGACGGGATGCGGTGAGGCACTACCAGCGCCGGCTGTACACACAGGACAAAGATGCCACGTGTAGCCTTAACACACTGTAGAGTCAAGTGCTGTTAATAAACACCTATGAAGGCTGGCACGGCACATGAGGGGGTGGGTGGCTAGCGCCATGCCTGGCCGCCTTTGTCTCCAAAGTGCTGATGTTTACACATCGCACTAGCTAGAGTGCTTATTTAATACTGGATTTCCATAGGAGAGATCAGGAGGAGGCTGAAATATATACCGATGTTGGTCATGAGCAAGAACGGAACTCTGGTCACGGAGTTCATAGCACAGCGTGCTGACCGCTGCATTACCTCCCCCATGCACTGCTGCTCCCCACAAGCACACAGCAACACACACAGGCAGCACAGCAAGAGGGCAACCGCCACGACGAGGGAGGGGGGATTCAAACCCAGTGCTCCGTGCGATCGATGAGAGCACTCGCAGCAGCAGAAGGCGTTGTCGGCTGCAGACTCGCACGGCGGCACACTGCTCACGCGCACGCCGCGTCACGCGAGCGCCGCTACACGAGCGCCACGTTACGCAAGCACAGTCACGCGAGCGCCGCGTCACGCGAGCGCCGCGTCACACGAGCGCCGCGTCACGCGAGCGCCGCGCCACGCGAGCGCCGCGTCACGCAAGCGCCGCGTCACGCGAGCGCCGCTGCACGAGCGCCGCTGTGACGCGAGCGCCGTCACCTGAGCGCCGCTGTGACGCGAGCGCTGTCAAGCGAGTGCCGCTTCACGCAAGCGTTGCCATGCGAACGTCGTGTCACGTGAGTGTTGTGTCACGAAAGCTACGCGTCACATGAGTGCTGTCACACGAGCGCCGCATTTTGCGAGCGCCACGTCACGCAAGTGCCGCGGCGTGTGCGAGTCGCTCTCAGCCCGTTCCACACGAGAGCCGTCGAATCATTGAGGCCACTGGCTCAGAGAATGAATCACCGGCTGTCCCAACAGGCTTCGGTGAAAGGTGCCTGCAGTTCGGTTTCGTCTTCAGTAGGACTCATCAGTACAGCTCAAGTTAGCAATGTTCACTGTGGCCATCATATGAATGGACATCGTTAGAGGAGAGAATCGAGAGTGGGCCTGTCAAGAGAGGGGGAGCTGTGACAGAGAGGGGCACCACGAGAGAGAGACAGGGGCCTGTCAAGAGAGGAGGGGAGGAAGTCGTGAGACCTGGAGTGTTCACGCTGCCAGCAGTAAAGAGTGAAGCCATGGCGTTAGCGTTACTCCATCCCCACTGCAGCTCCCTATGGGTTAGAGGTTATGGGTTAGAGGTTACGAGTTAGGGGTCACGGGTTAACACTGCTGCAAAACATAAATCAGCTGCTACCTGCGGAGTGGGGGGGGGACCGCTGCCCTGTACATTGACGGGGGGGGCTCCAGCAAAGGCCCCCCCAGGGTTGACAGGTCCTGGAATGGAGGGAAGATCCTGAGCAGTAGGGATCTTGGGCATGGTAGGGGGACTGTGTATTTTGGAGGTGCTTGGTAAGGTAGGTGGTGCCTGTATTTTGGGGGGCCCTGCAAGCCTCGGGGGTCCTTGTATTTTAGGGGGCCCTGCAAGGGTAGGGGTTCCCTGTATTTTAGGAGGCCCTGGAAGGATAGGGGTTCCCTGTATTTTGGGGGGCCCTTGGCGGGGAGGGGCCCCCTGTATTTTTGGGGGTCCTGGGAGGATTTGGGCTTCCTGCACCTTAGGAAACACTGGTAGGGTAGGGGTGCCTGGAAGAATAGGATGTTCCTGTGTTTTGGGAGGCCCTGTCAGGGTGTGTGGTCCGTAATTTTTAGAGGGCCCTGGTGAATTATGGTGTTCTTGTGTTTTGGAGGGTCCTGGTAAATTCGGCTGTTCTTGCGTTTTGGGGAGCCGTGGTAAATTAGGATGAGTCTGTGTTTTGGGTGCTCCTGGTATATTAGGGTGTTCCTGTTTTTTGGGGGGCCCTGGTGGCGTGGGTGCTGCTCGAGCAGGAAGGGGGGCCTTGAGGGTTTGGGGGCCCTGAGTTGGGGCCCGGGAGTTTGAGGGGCCTTTGGGGGTAGTAGTGGAGGGGGCCTTGAGGGTCGGGGGGCCCTGAGGAGTGGAGGGGACCTTGACCAGGGAGAGGTTCTTGCGCTGAGAAGAGATGAAAAGTCAGAAGCAGTAGATACATGTGAATTATTATTATAATTCGTATGTGTACACGCACACGGGTGCACATAAACACAGCACACACACAGACACACAGACGATACACATGGACACGTGTGCTGACTCACAGGTAAAAGACAGGACACGAACAACATGCGCAAGGGAGACATAGAAAGGGACCCCAAGGGACCCAGTCTCTGGCAAGGGGGTGGCGGGGCCGGGGTAGGAGGGGATAGGGGGGAGGGGTGGTGTAGGGGACCTGGCAGTGGCTGTCGGGCACAGTGCTGTGTGATGTGTGCGGTGAGTGCGGGGGTATGGTGAGGGCGGTTTGCGTGGTGCTTGTTGCGAGCGCAATCTGTGCGCGGCAAGGGTAATGCATGTGCGGTGAGGATGGTATGGGTGTGCGCCGTATGTGTGGTGCATGCGGTGCGTGAGCGCTGTCCGCCGTCCGCGTGTGGTGCGTGTGGTGCGTGTGTGCGCAGTGCGCGTGCGGTGAGCGTCGCACCTCGGCATCCTCGTCGTCCTGGTCGCACGCGCTCTGTGCCGCATGGTGCTGCTCAGGGTTGCTAGCTCGCTCGAGCAGCTCCAGCGCTAGTGCGCGGTTCAGGGGCTGCTGGAAGAATGCGTGCTGCACAGACAACACCGCACGCACCACGCGTAACCCGTCATCTCCACGCCGCCGTCGTCACCACTAGTCACACCCAGCCCGACGCGCCGATCCCGTGCGGTGACATCGGCCTCACCGTGAGCAGTTTCTCTGCCGCGGGTCGCTTCTTAGGGTTCTTCGTGAGCGCCAGCTTGATGAAGTTGTGAAAGACGGGCGACCTGCACGTGCACACACAGACACAGTCACGAGACCTGCGCCGTCACGGGAGCTGCCAGCAGGGGGCAGCGTCATCCAGCGACAGCGCCAAACTCAACAACTCATCCTGACATGACACGCGCCAGCTCGGCCTACTGCGCTCAGCAACTATTCGGAAGTAAGCGACGCTCTGCCGATGTTAAAACTGTCACCGCAAGTCGGTTCTCGATGCTATTCGTTACCATAAAAACAAATCGATGGACAATTCGTCTCCTTCAGGTCTCCATATTAAACCTTAAAGTGTTTTAAACAAATTGCATGGACTACACAGCCTTCTGTGAGGGATTTGTTAATTTAATGCAAACAAACTCTGGACTGGTTTCAATGTTCAATATCTCATCAACGATCGGACTTGATTGAACCAATGCCCAAGAACTGCCAAATGTTAAAGACAAGGACCTCCCCCCCCCCTATCAACTTGACATACTGTTGGGTAAAGTGCTGTTAGGCAGCACCTATAAAGGCCTGCATGGCACACAAGAGGGTGAGTGGCCAGCACTACACATGGTCGCCTTTGTCTCTCTTGGCATTGTTTACATACAGCACTAAGTATTCGCTCAAGGCTGAGTCGACCTTGGGGAGGTCGAGGACCAGTTCAGAAAATGTCACTGGTGTTGAACGTGAGCGGGAATCGAAATCTGGCACTGGAATAATAGCGCAGCGCGCTAACCGCTACACTACCACTTCCTATGCATGATGCACACCACTTTATAGCATTGAAAAAACATATTTATGCAATTTTGAGTGCGCGAGTGTGAGGAGAGGGCGCGCGTGTGCGGGGGCTGCGTAACGGTGTGTTTCTGATAAGTGGCAATTGCTGTAGGGACAGCAGAGGTGACAACTTCACCAGCGAGTCTTGTCTTTGAGTTTGGGTGGTTGGTAGCCACTCTTTGACATGAGGAATAGAACCCTGGGGAGGCAGAGAATAACGAAACATGGCGATTACTCTTCATGGGGGTCACCAGGGATCAGAGGGAGTCACCG
>JAZEWT010000013.1:6955643-6977201 GCA_036362905.1 Mordacia mordax
ACAGGACCTGCACATGCACATGTGTACACACACATAACAACACATTCATCACCTGTCAAGAGGTAAGGAACTTCAGTTCAAGTTCATAAGCGGGACGTGGTGTACTGCGCCCTGTCATCAGGAGATGAGACCGCTTATTTATATCATTGACAAGACATTCAACGGTGTGCTGCAAGACATCACCATGTGGCAAGACAACTCATCTCATCCATCAGGAGAGGTGGGCAAATGGCAGTGCAACAGTGAGCAGTTGAGGATGCCATTGGGGCTAGGCTCACTTTGGCATGTCACGTGATATTGCAGGACACTCCATGACATGGAGTCTGAAGGGTGCGTGGGCAGATACTACGTGAGTGTCAACCTGCCTTGCCTGGAGGATTAAATATGGCTTGGCTTATCCCAGTGTGTGTGTGTGTGTGTGCAGAGCTGTGTTTTTTTTTTAAGTACTATGCTCCTTTAAACCAAGCCAATGTTGAACTCTCGATGTATACTAATAATAACTACTGATAAGTTTTGCTAAGGGGTATTACTCATTTTTGGAACTATGCATTTACCGAATTCTGTTTGCAAAATAATTGCCCGGTTCTAATTTTTGACTATTGATAAGGCCTCTAACGCCTGAGGCATCCTCAGGTGTTGGAGGCCTGAGGATGCCTCTAACGTGAAGCAAAACGTTGCGAATTGGAGAGAGGAAGCAATCAACGCGGCTGTCCCGAGAGAGCAGCTTTTCGAAGAAATCATCATGCATCGAGCCGTGAAAACCTACACCATTATAATCATTAAAGGCATCAAAGACCATTTTTCTATATGCAATACCCATGGTGTGCATTAACGAGAGATTAAAATGAACTAGTTCATAATAATACATAATGAATTTATTTTTAATAATAATAATACTCTATATAACGCGCACAAATTTCCTGCCCAGCGAAAGCGAGACACAGATACCGAGGCGCAGAGCCCAGCTTAGTGTGAGTAGGCCTGAAGAAAAAGGTGTTGTTTGAGATATTTTTTTAAAGTCGAGGTTATGGTAGTCTGACGAAGTTCTAGGGGTAGGCTGTTCTAAGTTCTAGGTGCGGCTATGGAGAAGCACCGTTCTGAGTTTTTTGTCCTTGAGCAGGTGATTTATTCGTCGAAAATTCAATGGACTCGCTAATAAGTCTTAGCCAGTAATAGTTTCACACAATGTCAACACTGTCACAATCAATTGAATGTCCATGTTGGATGACATCTTTTACAAAAACCTTTATTTTAAACTTTAAAACCTTGTTCATTTGGATTGTGGCCGACAACATCAGCTAATTAATCCAGACGATAACATCTAATATTGACAGAATAAACTATCACGATCCTTACAGAACAACACAATATTTATGTTGTAACTATGCATGGCAAGTAAAGGCCACAAATCCACCAGGACACTTACTTAACATACAATTGTGTTTTCTCCATGTTTTAGATGCCTTCTCTAACAACAATCTTTACACTGATCTCGATTTGCTTGACTGCTGCTACTGCTGTTGTCACTGCTGACCCGGATCTGTCACTATTGCAAAGGAGATTGATCCTGGACTCCGCAGAATTCTCACCCGTTAAGATAAATTAACCTTATCTGGTGACGTCATTGTCAGGGATGCGTGCCAGATGCTGCTGCTCTGACGCCCACCCTATAAAGGACCTGTTTTGAGTGTATTGACGCAGCTTTAATAATTCTATGATTGTTATCTTGGTTTTATTTCTATTCCTTTTTATTCTGGTAATTTTTAAGTTGTCCTTATGCACACATTTCATACCTCAACTCTTTGGGCCTTCGATAAAGTTGAAGCCTTGCCATTATCTGGCCGCCTGTACAGTCCACGCCGCTTAAACCAAGTACCCGCACCTCACTCATCGCATTGCACAGCTCCAAAATCATCCTCATCTTCCTCACTTCATCTTCCCTTATTTAACTCGTCATCGTCTGCTTTACAGCTGCAGCACCGCTGTTGTGTACGCCAGATAACCAGTTTAACCAGTTCATCTGCATGTGTTGAAAGAGTTTTAGGCGTTTAATCCTTATTACCTTGGTGAATTTGTATTGTCTTAATTCTTACTAGCCTACAAATTGCTCCCTGGACCCATTCCCATCCAAAATCATCCAGGCAAATTTCAAATCCCTTGTCACTTTCGTCACGAATCTCTTCAAAAACTCACTTAAATACGGCATCGTTCCGGATTTAAGTGAAGACATGGATCAATTCAAATTCCCTAAAAAAAAAATGGGGACAAAACAGAAGTTTTCCTTGTCGGAACCCCGCACTAATTGTCCAAGGCTAAATCTATCCAACTGATGCTTAACGACCAGACCACTGAAGTTGCTCAGGCAGTCCGGAGTCTAGGAGTGACTGATTGCTCACTCAGCTTCATGATACACATCAACAAGGCGACGAAGCTAGCCTTGTTCCATCTCAGAAACATAGCCAGACTGCGCAACATTCTGTCACCCTCCGATGCTGAGAAGCTAATACACATCATTATCTCTTCACAAATCGATCATTGCAATGCACTACTCCCTGGCAACCCTTCCTACCTGATCAATCGTCTCCAACATCTGCAGAATGCGGCTGCTGGAGTCCTCACTCGCACATCCATCCACGATCACATAGCCCCAGTACTGGTGTCTCTCCACTGGCTACCGGTTAAATGTAGGATCTATTTCAAGATCCACCTTCTCACCTGCAAGGCTCTCACTAGCGCTGCTCCGACATTCACTTGTGACCTACCTCAGGCACCCTCCTCAACATGACAATTTCGATCCTCCAATATGGGCTTGCTGCATGTGTGAAGACCGCACCTCCATTCGATGGGTGACAGAGCCTTCTCACGCGCTGCTCCCAGACTTTGGAACTCCCTTCCATTGGAGACACGGTCCCTCCATTCGATGGGTGGCAGAGCCTTCTCACACGCTGCTCCCAGACTTTGGAACTCCCTTCCATTGGAGACACGGTCCCTCCATTCGATGGGTGACAGAGCCTTCTCACGCGCTGCTCCCAGACTTTGGAACTCCCTTCCATTGGAGACACGGTCCCTCCATTCGATGGGTGACAGAGCCTTCTCACACGCTGCTCCCAGACTTTGGAACTCCCTTCCATTGGAGACACAGTCAGCTGAGTCCCTGGGCATCTTCAAAACTCTTCTCAAGACTCTCTTGTTCCGGAAAACTTTGAAGTTCTATGGCTAGGACTATTGATGCGCCTCACTGTTGTCATGCTGGGATGATAGCTCGCAGCTGACCTGCGCCTGCTCAGAAACACTTATTCCTTCCTTCGTATAACAATTATTTTTAGCGCTTATTTTATGCCTTTCTCTAAATTATAGCCATGGTTTCACTGTCAATTAAACTGCTCTGATGTTGTTGCTGTTGCTGTTCTCTCCACAGCTTAAATATGTAACAAAAAAACACCACAAAATGTTATTGTTATAAAGTTACCATTCATACGTCGTTGTTGTTGTTGCTGACATGTCGTTCTCTCCACAGTTCTGTACAGTGCTTTCTGACCCCCGGGTGAAAAGTGCTCGAGAAGTGCAATTATTATCTTGCGTCTGTCATGGGGATTCTGGAATGCAGCTGACGCTGACAAGTGTGAGTATGTTTCGATCAGCGCGACTACTACAGGATTGCGCACAAGCTCGCGTCGCGGGCCTTACTTGCGGCCTTGACCGAGAAGGAGAAGCAGCCGCTCACGTCGCCACCGCTACCCTCCAGTTGCTGCTTCTCCTCTTGCAGTGCCATCGCCATCAAGTGCAGCGCCTACACCGCGTACGCACGGGAACCACCACACCGCTTAACGAGAATAGCGCGCTCCGCAACACCTCCTCTGCTCCCCGAAGACACCAGGTGAGGTGGAGGGGAGTAGCTACAAGACACTTTCTCTCACGCCAACAATGCCCCGCACACACAACTCTTCACTCACTCACAGATACAACAGCAACCGCCATGTGACGCTACATGGCGGTGACGTCTCCAGAGAGCTTGTGCCAGGATAGATGATTTATCAGGCCATGTGAATGGCAAATGATCGCTGGCATGCAAGGAATTGCATACAAGACACGTCACACAAATGAGACACACAATGTAGGTTGCAGTCAGCGTACAAAACAACTGCTATTCACCACGACGTGGCAGTCACATCCCCATGGTGTCTATACCAGGTCAGATGCGTGAAGAGCACACACACAGGCAGCAGACTGATAGACATATCTACAGGTAGTAATACACATAAACAAACACACAGACCGAGTGACAGATAAGGAGAGCGCAGAGAGGCAAAGTTGGGCATGCATACAGACTCGAGCGGCACGCGGAGAGGCCGGCTTGTATGTACCCGCTGCAGCATGGGCTCTGTCCAGGCGTGCGAGCGGGGGTCGCGTGCCCAGCGCAGCACCGTCGCCAGCACGAGCAGCAGCACGTCGCACTGCAGTACGTTCACGAGGCTCGCAAATAACGGACAGAGCGGTGGCGCCGCGGGCGGTGGGAACACTGCGCCCGCGCGGCACACATCGAGGAAACGCGTTACATACAGCACACGCACGTGGGATACACACACATACATATGGAAAATACACACCCTCACATGGTAGAATTTCACACATAATACACAAAAAAACAAAGATTTCCTGTATAACCTTAACAGACTGTCGGGTCAAGTGTGTTAGATGGTATCTATAAAAACGCCAGCACTGCCCACGCGGGGGTGGGTGGCCATGTGCAGCCATCGTTGGCTCTCTTGAGAAAGTTTTTACACACCATACCAAGTACACATTTAAAGGCTGAGACGGCACAGGGGACAACCACAACCTATTCATAAAACTGTAACTGGTTTCATAGCGCAAGGCGCTAATCACTATGCTACTGATTCCCACCACATGGTACACACACACGTGTGCGCGTGCATAAACGCCCTCCCTCACCCAGGGGCTCTCCATTCTGCTTCTTCAGTTTCCCCTGAGCCTCTTCTGCCTGTGAACACAGCGGTCATCAAGGTGAACAACACAACTATCACGTACAATAATGATCTTCACTGGAGGTAATTAGGCTGAAATCCGAAAGTAATGCAACGCAAAGGAAGAATGAAAAAGAGGGTTCGGATTAAATGTTGTGATCTGCAGTGCGGTGAGCCAGTGAGCGGGTGAATGAGTGAACGAGGGAGTTGTGACTTGCAGTGTGGTGATTGTACACGGCAGTGAGAAAAGCAGACAACCACAACACCCCACCACCTTCACACGGATTGAAATTCCGCTAGCGCTGCACAGATTCAAGACGCCACCACTGCACTGGCATCTCCTGTCCACCCGGACAGCCTGTGCAGTGATTGAGTAGCGTAAAGGACACAACCAACTTATCCAGCATAATGCAGGGTGGGGCGGTGCACATAGCTGAACACGTGCAGGGGTGGAGGGGACCTGTGAGGGTGTGCAGGGGACATACTGGGGGTCTGAAGGGATTGCATAGGGGGGGGCTGGGTGGTCTTTTGGGGGGAGGGGGACACGTGGAGGTGTGGGGGAATACCCGTGGAGGTGTGGGGGGGGAACCCGCAAGGTGGCATGGGGGAGATCCATGGGGGGACGCAGGAAGTACCTTAGACTGTTCTGCACGCGTGTAGTGGTAGTAGAAGAGGTTGAAGTCATGCGCGCACTCGGGTTTTAGCTCGTACAGCCCCTTGCTGGTGACACCCGGTTTCCTGCAAAACAAAAGATCCCCAGTATAGCTTCTAACAGACTATTGCGGCAAGAGCTGTCAGCAAGTAGCACCCATGAAGGCTGGTACAAGGCACGAGGAGAGGGGGTGGTATGCATCACATCTCTATTGCTGATGTTTTTATTACCCACACTAAGACAGACACGTGTATACTCACATACACAAACAGTAAGCGTACACACGTATGTACAACAGCAACCGCCATTCACCAGAGGGTGACGTTATCATGGCAGCTGTGCCAGGCCATATGCACTTTGAAGCCACATGACGTGTCGAAGGCTGTTTGGCAGGAGGTCATGGAGACGGACCCAGGCGTTAAGAGTTGCATGACTGTACTCCCTACTGTGCCAATACATGCATATACACACGTGTGTACAGACGTGTGCAAACACATGGGTGCTGAGAGCTCATAGGGAGCTCCAGGTGAAAGCTGATCCTTGGGTCATCGTCTTTTTATGGCCGCATGCACGAGTGCAGATTCTGGTACCTGAAGGTGGCCACTTCCTCAATCACCGCCTCCATCCCTGTCTCGTGGTTTTCCTGCGGAGAGAAAATGGAGCACGTCTCTCTTGTATAACACGGTGGCTCACAGCGATGCCAGAGTGAGAGCACCAGGGGTGAGTTTGGAGGGTGAGTGGGCAACTTACGTCCTCATTGAGTGAGCGCACCAGCTCGCTGTGCGCCATCGGTTTGATACACAGCTGGTGTATGACCTCGCGCCGCGTCACCTCCAGCGGCAACACGTGGCCCAGCCCCGGTGCAAACCGCTCCCCTGGGGGCGGCCACAGCAGAAACACCACCATAAGCCAATACCAGCAACGTTATTAACTCACACCACAACAGCAACAACTCAATACCAATAACGCTGTAACGCAACGAGAGCAACGGAACAACAGCACCAGATGGCTACTGCAACAAGTGGACGTGCAGAGAGCCACAATGTGACTGTGTCCTCCACAAGGGCCACTGCAGTGTGACGCCTCCTCTAGTCACCACAACACTGACGTTTTCATCTTAAATAATACACTTTTCAGATCTGTGGTCGTGAAGATCGATGAGGTGAAAGGCACTCATGAGCATCATGACCATTATCAGCATGGCCACGCTAGACGGATCAGCTCGTACCAGTAATCATGATCACCAGGTGGAGCATCTCCTCCAGGAGGCTGTTGTTTTGCTGCGTCATGTCCTGTGGGAGAATACACACAGATAAGAGACAAAGATCTCCCATGTAGCCTAAACAGACTGTGCTCTTTGTGAGCATCTATCAAGGCCAGCACAGCATATGAGGGTGTGGGTAGCCAGCACTATGCCTAGCCACGTTTGTTGCCCTAGTGGCAATGTTTACACACAGCACCTACTACTTATGGAGACCGAGCCCACCTAGGGGAGACCCAGGATTAGTTTACAACATCGCACTGGTGTGGATATGAGCTGGAATTTAACTCGGTTCATAACTCGGCGTGCTAACCGCTGTGCTACCACCCACACAGGAACGTGCACGCACGCACACACACGAAAATAAATGCATACAAGTGTCGTTCATGAGTACAACTGCTACTCAGGAACAAGCAGCGCTGACTGAGGCATGGGATGTATGCATGCATGTGATGGCAGTGGCAGAGGTATGGTTGTGACAGCATTTGTGTAGTGGTGATATAGGTGTTGAGTTGATGTTGGTGTTGAAGCGAGTGTAGTGTTGTGGTGAGCATGTTGTTATGGTGAAATTGGTATCCTAAGCATGGTGGTGTTGTGAGCATGGTGTGGTGGTGATTGTCGTGTTGTGGTGAGAATGGTGTTGTGATAATGGTGTTGTGATAGGCATGGTGTTGTAGTGAGGGTGGTGTGGCATTGTGGTGAAAGTGGTATGCTAAGCATGGTGGTGTGGTGAGGGTGGTGCTGTGGTGAGGGTGGTGGGTGTGGTGAGGGTGGTGTTGTGGGAGTGGTGCTGTGGTGAGAATGGTCATGTGTGAACGAGTGCAACACGCTTCCTGCCTTGGCAGTATCCGTGCTGTGCGCCCGCCCGTACTCGGGGCACAGGAAGAGGTGGAAGATTTCGAAACGTTTGAGCAGAACCATGAGCAAGTGGTTGGGGTCCATCATAGATGCACCGACCTGCACGGCACAGTCGTCACACAACCAGTCCAGTGCACGCAGAATAATAGCCCTGTTATACTACTGCTAGTATAACAGGGCTATTGTCAACCGCTATGCCATAGCCACACTACCACGAATACCCACAGTCACAGCAAAACCACTGGAATGACCTCAGCACTACCATTAACATAACTGCACCACTGCTGTCAACACCATAACACCCGCAAAGCTACATCAAGGAGGAATAAGTTGGGAAGAGGGGACAGATGAGGAGATGAGGAGGAGGCAGGGGAGGAGGGAGGAGAAGAGGAGGGGCCATTGTACCGAACCTGGAGCATGACGATATCTTTGTCGAACATCTCCCTGCGGCACTTCACGTTGTGGTAGTAGTATATCTGTGTCGGTGGGTGACAAGGGTGAGAGGTGAGAGATCGCTGTCGTCCCCCATCACGTCACACAAAGAGAAGACTCTCGTGCATTGAAGGGTGGAGTGAGCAAATTGACCGCACTACCCCCACACCAGTCTTAATAATAATTGCACTTCTAGAGTGCCCTTCACCCGAGGGTCGCAAAGCGCTGCACAGACCTGTGGAGAGAACAGCATGTCAACAACATCAGAGCAGTTCAATTGAAAGTCAGAAAATGGTTATGATTTAAAGGACTTAAAGCAAGCGATAAAAATAATCATTCAACAAACGGAGGCATAAGTGTGTCTTGCATCGCCCTCACCTGGTTGACGAGCGAGAAGCCGTTCCGACGCCACATCCCAGCGTGAACCTGGGCCACCATGGCTAGGCAGCGCAGCGGCTGCTCGATCAGCGCCGGCGGACTCAGCTCGCTCTGCAAGAGACATGATGCGCGGCGCCATCATTCTCGCTCCCTCGCGCCACCCACACCCCCTAAAGCGGCGACGCGAGCACTCAAGGGAGGACAACTCCCAAGCCGACCACTGCAACGCTTCCACAACCCATGGGCCGTAATCACATCATCTCCACAATCCAGTCAGTCATCAGTTTCGTTACTTGACCAATCCCACTGCACAAAAATAGCTGGATGGGCATTGACACCCAAAGCTTGGCGACGTCACTGGCAATGTCGGCCACATCATGCTGCCTGAGTTTCACACGTACAGTAAGCAGGATAAGGAGGCAACTGCCGGTTTTAAAGGGGTCTGAGTAATCGACCAAAGGCGAAACCGCTGATTACAATCTTAAGGCAAACAGTCCCGGCCCTGCACCACAGGCCTCACTAGAGATAATTGGCACCATAGTCCTATGGTGGGAAGGAGTAAAAGGGAGAGAGGGTGACAAGTGTTTACCCAGGATCGCTCACCAGGGGTAGCAGCTCAGGACGTGTGTAGGCCACCTCCGTGCGGCTCAGCAACACGTGGAGACCTGGGCAGAGGGAACAGTAACAGGTGGGGTCACATCCCCCGACTCGTAGCCTCACAGCCCGTGGCTTCCTCGTGCCAGGGCGCCTCACCTTGTGTGTGTCTGTGTGTCACCTCCCGCTTACCAACTAACGCACTTTCCTGCTCACCCACTAATTTGCTCACCTCCCACATGCTCATCCAGTCATTCCAACTGATGTTTAAAACCACATCCAGAACTCATTTGAGGCCAAGTCAACTTGGGGAGACCCAGAATTTGTTCATCTAATCGTCACAGATATTACCTATAGCCGCAAATTGAATTCGAGCTTCGGGATTCAAGCACAGTGCGCTAAATGCTGCACCACCACGTACACACATGCACGCGCGCGCACAGGTAGAAACAGCGGGTACCGGCAAGCAAGCGGGACAATGGCAGGTGCACGCTGACGGGCCGCTGTGACACGCAGAAGGCCCCACTCTCCACAGTGTGGCCAGCCAGCACCAGCATCTCGGGAGCATCCTCTTCCTGGCCGCTGGCCAGTGCCTCCACGCAGCGCCGGTACGCCTCCACTAGCACAAGCTCCTGCACCGCACCGCCACATTCCTAGGTTCAACACCCAACTCGGCAACCTTTCTATATGGAGTTTGTATACGCTCGCTCTATTCTGCAGAAGTTGCCTCCGAGTTCTACGGTCCCTCCCATAGCTAACATTAAACATACAATATAACAGGCAATGGCCAAACCACATCCTAATGTTGAACCTATACATGCAAATTACTCATCAGGCAGGACCCTGATGAAAAGAGTCTCGAGACTCAATGAGGCTTTCCCGAACAATCAAAACACTACTAATAATACAAATTTTCTATGTGTGTTGTGTTGTAGAGAAAGCCAGGTTTTGTATCTACCACAGACATTATTAATTGAAGGGGGGGGGGGGTTGCATGCATTCACCGCCGTTGGCCGTTAGCTGTGACACGCCCTAGTGCCACCACTAAAAGGACTCGATGGGCACTGCAGCTGGTAACCATGCACCCCATTTCTCGGTGCACTCTGCGGTCACGGGTGGAACGGTGTCCAATCTCTCGGCCCGAGCGGGAGATGAGCGCATCGGCCGAATAATAATGGTCACGGCGCTCGCCCCGTAGTACCAGCGTATGTTGTACTCACGTCGGAGGCGCACCACTCCTGAAGCATGGCGAGGACGTGCGTGAGCTTTGTCTGCAGGGTGAAGGCCGCCTCCCACGCGGGCTCCACCTCCATGTGCTGGCTCACCTGGCGTGATACTGGGTCCATTCCCTACAAAAGACAAAGACCCCCCCCATATATCCTTAACAGTGCCGTAGTGAGCTCTTATTAAGGCCAGTACAACACATGAAAGAGTGGGTGGCCAGCACAATACTAAGCTGCCATTTGTCTCCCTAGCGGCGATGTTTATGCACCGCAAGAGGTACTCGTTTGAGGCCAAGTTGACCCAGGGGAGACCCAGGACCAGTTCAGAAAATGGTCACATGGCCGTGAGCTGGAATCAAACTCGGACTTTTGAGTTTGCAGTGCAGCGTGCTAACTACTACACTACCATTCCTTACAGACACAGAGATCGCATGCATGGTGCACACGAGTTGTTAGGGTAACTGGTGACCGAGGCGACTCTTACGAATGAGATCAGCCTGGCAGCAGAGTGGGTACAGTGGCAACAATCCATGTCTCAGGCATCTTTCCGTACAGAGTTTGCGTGTTCTCCCCTTGTTCTACATGGGTTTCCTCCACGTGCTCCGGTTTCCTCCCATATCTAAAAAAAAAGCACTCATCAATTGACCAATAAGATCAGAATATATCAGACAGTGCTTGGAAAACATTGGCGGTGGCTGCCTCCCGCTGCCCGCCTCTCTACGGTTTCGTCAAGATCCTGAGGCGTTCTTTCTTCGAACGAATTCCTTCATCATTGCACAAATTAAACATTGCAAACTGTTTGTTTAATTCGTAAACACGAATTAAACATTGCAATGTTTAATTCGTAAACACATGTTTTTCTATCTCTTGAGTTCTCCCTAGGTAAAAAAAAATCAACTTGAAATTCATGAGGAAGTGGCATGGCCAGCACCATGCCTCATCACGTTTGTCTATCCAGTGATAATGTTTACACACCCCATCAGGCATGACAAGAGGAAGAATATGGTGGTGGTGGCGGTGGTGATTGTTCAACAGTGTGTAGGATGAGAAGAGACAGGTTTATCAAGTCCTTAACATGGAGGGGGGGGGAGGAGAAAGTGCACAGGAATAATAACCACGGCCGTAGTAATAGAAGGATGACGAGGAGGTGACTGATTATCAGCAACACTGACACGACTTGATGAGCAATGTATCAGAGGGCACGGCACCTGCATAGCCCTGAGTAGCTCCAGCAGCACGCCGAATCCCTCGAGGAATCGCCGTCTCAGCTGCTCGCTCCACCCTGCCGGGCGGCATGCGAGCACGTACCTGCGCGCACGGGCCCAGTGAAGAAAACCCACGGACACGTAAATATCGCCCTGATAGCCTTAACAGGCCAATGGGGCAAGTGCTGTTAGCGAGCACCTATGAATTCCGGCACAGCAAAGGTGGCCAACACTACAACTAAATGAGGCACTGATTCGAAGGTGAGTTGACCTCGGAGAAGTCCAAGACAGGATCAGATCATCGTCAGTGGTGTACGTGGCCGTGAGCGGAAATCTAACTCAGGTCGCTCGGTTCATAGCACAGTAAGCTAACCGGAGGTGACTCACTCACGCAGACACAAATGCACGCACACACATGGAGGAAGGCGCCCTGCTGGAGGAGGTGTCGGGCAGGGGTTCATGGGTCGTGATCCCACCTGAGGTCGCCGAGGATGGCGTGCATGCGGTGGAAGCGAAAGGCCTGCAGCACCGTGTAGCGCTCAAACTGGAAGCGGCCGCTGCTGTCGCGCGGGCTCAGTAGCTGCTCCACAAATGCGGTGACGATGACACGCACCAGCCCTTCTGTCTGGATCAGCTCTTGAGCCTGTGATGAGACCAACAACGTCACTGCCACCACCATCACTGTCACGACCATCGTCACCGTGAAGACCAGACCACCATCACCACAGTCAACGCTTTCAGAACACCATGTCGTCATGCTTATCGCATTCACCATCATTACCACCTGTACGGTCACCATTGCCACCATCGTCCCCTTCATTTCCACCTTCAACATCACGATCGCCATCAACACCAACACTACCATGAACGTCACAACACCACTGTCAATGTCAACGTCACTATAATTGCCACCTTTACCATCCCCACCACCACCACCACCACCTTCAGACTTGCCATAACAATGCGCAGAGCTACGCCTAGAACCTCACCGATAAGTGGGAGTGGTCTGGTGGGGGAGTCACCGGGGTGAGGGTAGGGCTATAAGGCGGAGGCGCTCACCAGCGTGGGCACAGTGAAGATCTGCACGGAGAGCGCAGTGATGGAGACTGAGCGCTCGTGGTCATCCTCCATGAAGTCCTTCTGCAGGCGTTGGTAATTCTGTGCGGAGACAGACATCGTTTGGCGTGGTAACAGTGGTGATGAAAATAATAATAATTGCACTTCTAGAGTCGTTTTCACCCGAAGGTCCAAAACGCTGCACAAAGCTACGGAGAGAACGGCATGTCAGCACAACAACATAAGAACAGCAAAGCAGCAACAATAAGGTTTTATTTAATGGGGGGGGGGGATGTTTGTGATCATGTGTGGCAGTGATAGCAGTGATAGTGGAAGTGGAGGTGATGGCACTGGCAGAACCCAGCCCAGTGATGTGAAAGCAGTAATACGAGATATATGGGATGGGAGGCACCATAGAAATAATGATGATGGCGATGATGGTGACGGTAGCCTCCCCAAGCCACGGGCACCTTTACCTTGGTGAACTGAATGGCGAAGCGGCGCTTGTACTCCACGTCCAGCAGGAGGCTGCTCATCAGCAGCTGATGGTAAACGTTTCGCGCTCCTGCACATAGCACCAGCGGCGTACAAGCAGAGTGCGCGTTAGTGCCTGCGGTCAATCACGCCCCGCGTCGGTACTCATGGAGTGCTGTGCTAAGCGTGTGGTTTTACCCTTCCACAGTTTGGAGTCGTAGAGCATGAGACGGCTAATGGGGGAGGAGTCCTGTCCATCGGGCCCCGGGTCCAGTCCCACCTGGCACAGCACCCTGCGCAGGCCCTCTACACAAAGACAATTAAACCCCGTGTAGTCTTAACACACCGCTGAGGCAAGCACTTATGAAGGTTTTCACGGTGTACCCATAAGAGGGTGGTGCAACTGACAACGTTTAGGCATGACACCAGGTACTCATCTAAGAGAAAACTAGAGGAAGCCCCCAACCCTCTCCAGTGACAACACTCATCGGAATGAAGCCCCAGGACCACGCGCGCACGCAGCAACACTCCTGGGGAGGCTGTGTGCCTGCTGGCGGTATGGCACAAACAATGGCAAGAGGAACGTGGGCAGCGGTGGCTGTGCGAGGAACGCGCCGCTCACCAGAGTGCGAGATGACATGTGCAAGCCACGCCAGGAGTCGCATGGCGAACAGCTGGTGCGCCACCACAGCCGCCAGCATCACCCGTACTTTCAGTGGCTTTTGGTTGCCTCTCCCCGTGCTCCGCTACAAGTACACCAAAACAACCGCCATTTGTCACTAAAGTGGTGTGCCAGGCCATGTGCATTGAGGCAACATGAAATGTCGAGGGCTCACTTGTGAGCAGGCACAGGACAGACCCAGGTATTATTGGTTGCCTATATGTGTCTGTAATTGTGTGCGTGTATGGGTTAGGCAACCCATATGCGCATACAAACCCACAGACACACACACACAAAATATAACGTTCCCTGTATAGCTTCAACAGACTGTATGGTCAAATGCTGTTAGCAAGGACCTATTAGGGCCAACACGGCATAAAAGGGGATGGCTGGCCAGCACCACCCCCGGGGACTTTGTCTCCCTATTGGCAATGCTTACACACTCCACTTGATAATCATTTGAGGCTGAGTCGACCTAAGGGGATGCCCAGGATCGGTTCATAAAATAGTCACTGGTGTTGGCTGTGAGGAGGAATCGGTTAGCAGGCTTGTAGCCCAACATGCTAACGGCTGAGCTACCACTCCCCTTACAGACACGCACACACACACACATACACAAAATCCCCCTTGGGGCAAGTGCTGTTAAGTGAGCATCTATAATGGTCAACAAAGTACACGAGGGGGTGGGAAGCCAACACCAAACCTGACCGCCTTAATTTCCATAGTAGCGATGTTGACACATCCCATGAGACGTACATATTTGATGTGTAGTAAACTTAGGGGAGGCCTAGGATCAGTTCCCGATAATCGTGACTTGTGTTGACCGTGAGCAGAAACCTAACTCATGCCTCCAGGCTTCAAGCATTGTATGTAGACAGACACAGCCAGCAAGCAACTCAACCCGCAACAGTTTCCCTCAAGACCTGAGCAGCTTGCACCTGAATGCGATGATCACTTACCTCAATCACGGCCTTCGCCTGCTCACATAACTTCTGCTCCCCGTACAGCACCGACTTGCGCCCCTGCAAATCACAGGTACGGGGAGAAAGACAAATGGTACGTCTTGTAACATGGGCATATGTCAGCAATTTCCTCACCCGGCAAAGGCTTACCCATGCCACACGGGCCAATTTTGGAGGGTTATTATTCGGCCAAAATTGACCAGGCTGGTTGGTGTCAGTAAACAGGTCCACCCAGGCAGGAGCAGAGAAATACAACATATGTGCTCAGAGGAAACAATGGGAGCGACGGGTGGGATGGAGCAGTCGGGGCAAGCAGTGGGGACGAGCAGTGCGGGCGATCGGCGGGGGTTGAGCGGTGGGAAGGAGCAGTGGCTGTGAGCGGACAGTGGGATTGGAGCTCACATCACGATCGATGTTGGTGGCGAAGTTGCTAGCCTCCTTCTGCGAGCAGCTGACCGCCTTCTGCAGCACGTAGATCACCTGCTCGTAGGTGTGCACTTCGTCGTTAAACAGCATGCAGTAGTAGGCCGAGCCCTTCCGCCTGCATGGCCGAACAAACGCACGTATGCATGCACACGCAGGGCCCAGGATGGACATTGCTCACGAGAGCTTGTTGCGGAATGTTTTGCAAGCGTGTGCCCGCGTGTGCCCGCGTGTGCCCGCGTGTGCCCGCGTGTGCCCGCGTGTGCCCGCGTGTGCCCGTTAGTGCCCGTTAGTGCCCGTGCATGCTCACGCGGGCTCCAGGCCCAGGGGGAGCGTGTCGTCCTCCTCCCAGCACAGCATGTCGGTGGCGTAATGCAGCACGATGGTGAAAACAGCTCGCGCACGTGCAATCAGGTCCAAGGGGAGCCGGGACGTGGGGTCCTACGCTCATACACGCACAAAGATGCCAACTGAAATAACAGCCTTCAGATACAGTTGGATCATGAGGAAATCTTTATCGTCGGTTTGGTGGAGGACCTAGTGCAGCAGGGTGCCATCCTGTACTGCACTTTGGAGAAGCCCCACAGAGCTTCTTCAATCAATGAACTGAAGTGGCTTCATCACAGCTCCATATGGAACGAGAACCGCTCTCCAAAGCTGCTCTTTGGGGATAGCCGTGTTGAGCACTCCTCTTTTTTATTGAACTTGCTTACTAAAAAGAGCCTGAGTCAAAAGGCTCTTTCTACAGTCTCCTGCTAGTTTTTGCAGTGGGGAATGTTGTCACGATGCATTTTGCAAAGTACACTGCGGTGTAATTGTTCTAATTTGACAGACAGCTTTTAACCACGAAGCTCTGTTACAAGCAGCGAACGCGCTGCCACTAGGCCGCGTCACCGCCCCACACTGCAATGGGATTCCCCCTCATGTTGTAATCCGAATGCTGTCCTCATTCTACAAAGATCTCCATGAACCAACATTTGACCAAAGAAGGACATCGTTCCTAATAGTGACCGTGCTCACTGGGTCAGGTGTGCCGCTGGCTGGGAGGTGGCGATCACAGAAAGGGTCACTCTTCCAGGCCTCCACATCGCCGCAGTCGCACAGGCCACCTCCACCTGATGCGTTCATCTGAAAAAAAAGTAAAAGAAGTAAATAAAAGTGCACGTTCGCATGCACCAAGTGAAACAACGTGCGTCCGTGCTCGGCGGGAATTTGGATTGCAGGCGGCGCGGCTGAACCGAGCTCCTACCCGGTAGCGGTGGCTCTTGTGCACACTGTGTTGGAAGCACTCCATGCAGAGCACGCACGTGGGGTCCATCGCGCACTCCCTGCGGCAGCACAGGTGACAACCCACACTTACCACATGCAAAGCACCAGGCAAACACTGTACCTCCCCTTTCTAATAGCAGCCCTTAATAAAGAGCAATTTATTATTAGGCGTATTAACCCGGGAAAGCCTGAGTCTCAGAGTGGTTTTCAGGAGTATCCTGTGATGTTTGCAAGAGTGGGGACGACAATTGCTATGCATCCCCCAAGTAAACTGTGGTGTAATATCTCAGAATTCGGATGTTTGACCAATACCAGTTACATGTTACGGTGTCATTTTTTACTAAGGAAGGAAAACCGAGAACCTGTAGGAAATCCATGCTGCGAAGGAAGAGAACATACAAACTCCACACAGGAAGGTACCCAAATTACGAAACAAACCCAAGGATGTATTGGTGTGAGGTACGAGCATCACCACTGCTCCCCAAATCACCCACTGCTTAACCATTCACTTCACACACAACACAATCCCACGTTCTCCTGCAGTCACTCCCGACATGGATCTCCTGCCGCGGCGGGTGGACGGCATGGCCACCGCGCCTCCCTACGCCATCCACCTGCAGGAATACGTGGGCTCCCCCATCTTGAAGGCGTGCCCGCACAGCTGGCGCGGCTGCGCCTCCTGGCGCAGCGCGCGGAACCGCTCCAGAGGGTCACCCCCGCCACACAGCAGCCATTCGAGCGGTTCAAGCAGCAGCTGCCCAGCCAGGAAGTCCTCGCTGGGCGCGCAGCCCGCGGCCGCCGTGCAGTACACGCGCGGCACATGGCGCGCCAGGTGCACGTAAAGGTCCGCTCGCAAGGTTAGGGACTGCTGCCAGGCCTAGACGCAAGGACACATCACACATCCATCAAACATAAAACACACTCCTATATCACACATCAGCTGAACATGATCTGCTGCCCTTGTGGTCTGCTCTTTAAAGGCACTTCCGGCACTCTGCACGTCTACCAAATGCGTTTCACCATAAGCCGCAGGAGATACAAATCTCTCCCAGCGAGGTAACTGACCCCGTGGGAGATGAGGTCAGGCCCCGGACAGAAGGGTCAGGCGTACGGGCTATTCTTCACTGATACTCGGCTATAAGGCCCGCGAGTTTTATATAGTGGCAGAGCACGGGCCCAACATGTCAAGTGGCCAGCAACAAACAGCACAGTCAAAGAAGAGTTTAATTTAACAAGGTTATTGTCATAAGAGCTTGGGGGGAGGGGGTGATACGATGGGAGGGAACTCCGAATGAGAGCGGCGAGAGGGAGTTGAACACCGAATGAAAAGGAATGGTTTGGAAGCCGCGTCCTCAATACGAGAGGAACCAATGACTAACGTGCACAAGAAACATGGCAGTAGCGATAAAAGAGCGACAAGGAAAGCGACTGTATCGAGGTCAAGTGTGGCCTCCACGCCGCGCCCTGTCGTCATTGTGCAGGGAAGCCGTTATTGTTCCCTGAGGCGTCAGTTCGTTTGATGTGGGATGACTTCAGTGCTGTCAGTTGGACTCCAAACCCAGACCTTTCCTTTCTCCCACCACCAACCCTGCCTCCTCTCTCGACATCACCTCGCTCTCTCGCATCCTCTCTCTCCACATCACCTCTCTCCCCGTACGCCATCTCTCTCTCTCTCCACATCACATATCTCTCCCCGTACCCTCTCTCCTCCACATCACCTATCTCTCCTACCTCCCCTCTCTCTCTCCACATCACCTATCTCTCCCCATACCCTCTCTCTCTCTCTACATCACCTATCTCTCCCCGTACCCTCTCTCTCTCTCCACATCACCTATCTTTCCTACCTCCCCTCTCTCTCTCCACATTGCCTATCTCTCCCCATACCCTCTCACTCCACATCACCTATCTCTCCTACCTGCCTTCTCTCTCTCCACATTACCTCTCTGTCCCCGTGCCACATTACCTATCTCTCCCCATACCCTCTCACTCCACATCACCTATCTCTCCTACCTGCCTTCTCTCTCTCCACATTACCTCTCTGTCCCCGTGCCTCCCCTATCCCCAAACTCGTGCCCCGCACTCCGCTTTCCTGGATCTGGGCCTCGGGTTCCCGGCTGGGCGCCGTTACTTTTCCACTAAGTCTGGAGCCTTGGTGAGCGGCAGGGGGGGGGTGGTGGTTTCTCAAAGTCGCAGGAAGGCGTCACCTGCGCCAGGTCCCGCGCCGAGACCGGGCCGGGTCCCTGCGTCTCCTCGGCGCTCCCGGCCGCCGCCGCCGCCTCCGCTTCGTCGCCGCTACGCGCCGCCATCTTCCTGGGGGACCGCGAAATCACAACACGGTGACGTTGCGAGCCGGGAGGCGACATGACGTCACCCCGCGATGGAACGTCAGGCGCGTAATGACGTTACTTCCGCGACAGCACCCGGTGACGTCTCGAACGTGACGATAGCAGATGATGTCACATCTAAGCGAAAGCGTCATTCTTTTATAATAATAATTGCATTTAAGAATAATAATTGCATTTAATAATAATAATTGCATTTAATAATAATAATTGCATTTATAGAGCGATTTTCACCCGAGGGTCACAAAGCGCTGCACAGAGCTGCGGAGAGAACGGCACTGCGACAACAACGGCACCAGAATGGAAAATCAACAACATTTTTTTAGGGTTTATTTTTAAATATACACAGCCTTGCAGAACAACAATCAACCACAATCCTAAAATGCAAACTTATCAGTGAACATAATACATATATTGGGAAATGGTTTGATTCAACATTTATCGTATAATAATAAGAGCACTTGCTGTCACATCCAAGCGAAAGCGTCACCCTTTTATAATTATAATATCGTACTATATATTAATTATGTGCGCGTGGAATGATAATTGCTCAACTGGCCCCGATTATATATCTGCGGTATTTAATGCCCACTTGGAAACACTGCTAAGCCTGTACAGGACCTTGGACATAAAGAAGGCAATTCGTGGATTATTTCATAAGCATGTTCCATCAATAATGTTCAAAATTAAAGGAAACCGATCGCCTTGCTTTTACGCACAAATTGCTGTCCTCATGAGGACCAGAAATGCAGCAGGGAAATCAGCAGCGAGAGCAATCTGGAAGACTATTTAAAAAAAATTTGGATTTTATCGATAATATTGGCCATGAAAGCCTTCCAATTAAAGTTAAAAGGCTTTCATTATAAATGTTGTTGGTTTGTCCTCTAACGCACCTGTGTGCTGAGAATGACAATAATAGCACGTTCTGTTCACGTGACAAAACCTTACTCTTGGCTGTCGGACGGAGATGGGATTGCGACAGATTTTTACGTGACCTAACCCAAAACATTGATTGTACAGATAAGTAATCTCGACATAAGGGGTTAAAGAACAAAATCTGGTGAAACCTGTGGTGTCCAGCCTCCTGCGTGACCGACCAGGCGCGTTACCGGTGTGCGTGCGAGAGGTTGCCAGGGTGACGCACTCGGGGTAACTAGGGGTCAACCCTCTGGTGAAAAGCGCTTGAGAAATTGAAATATTATTATTATATCGATACACTGCAAACGGTGTACCACAAGGTTCTACTCTTGCTCCATTACTATTCTCTCGACTAATCAATGACCTGGGCGCCTCACCTGCACAATGAGATCAATATTGTTGCAGATGGCACTGCACTGCTAGTGGCTGTAGATTCCCTGGAAGATGTAAATCGTAAGCTACAAAGCGACTTCAACATCCTGCAAAAACCAGCTTCTCACTGATACTAGTCCTTATTGCTAATAGAACCAAATTTCAGTTTTTCCCGACTAAAAAAAAATCTCGGCTTCAGTTATGTACGGTATATAACAAAAAATGGAACAAGTTTTATAATACAAGTAAATTGGCGTCATTAGTGTCAAAATTGAGATTCAGACCTCATATCGACTGTATTGCTAAGCTTAAAGTTGTAATTGGCTTTGTTTACAGACATAAATATTGCTTTCCAACTAAGTTCTGCTGAGACTTGATAACTGCGACTATTTTACAGTGGTTTGACTATTGCGACATTATCTATAATTGTCATCTAGTACTATATTAAATCAACTTAACCCACTCTATAATTCTACTTTTAGATTTTCTTTGGATGCCTGTTACAAATTTCACCATTGTGAATTGCACAATGGCTCCAAATTAACTTATCTTAACAATCGCAGAAATATTCACTGGGCTCTTTTTACGCGCTTTAACTTAACTTACATTGGAGAAATGACATTTTTCATGCAGGCATAACCCGGATGACAATCCAATCTAGTGAAAAAGTTTGAAGACCGGTGACAAGCGATCCTGGGCTCGCCATAGAAACGAACCTTTCAAATTACTATTCTTTTTTCGGTCTGATGGGGGCGATATTTTTCCGATGCCAGACACGCACTGAGCTGACTTGACATTTTTACGTGGCTAAGACTTAATAAAAAAAAAGTTGAAAATATATTAGGAAAAAAGTCTCATCTCATCTCATTATCTGAAACCGCTTAATCCTATATAGGGTCACGGTGAGCCGGAGCCTATCCCAGAAACACAGGGCGTAAGGCAAGAATACACCCGACGATGGGACGCCAGTCCATCGCCGGAGGAAAAAAGTAAAAAATGTAAATGACCCGCTTTTACCGCACTCCAAAGCAGAAAATAAATGTTTTGAACACAAAATCAATCTATTTAGGGATACAGACTAAAAGCGGGTTGCCAAATACCCAAACACGGTATTTTATAAAATATTGTGGAGTCGCTTTCAACACACAGGTGTGCTGAGATATTAAAGGAATTGGCGCGTTTCTGTTCACATGACAACCTCTTACTGATTGGCCGTGTCGGTTGGTGGAGGGTTAAACGACACTATTTTATTATTTTTTTACGTGACCTGACCCAAAAATGAATTTCATCGATACTGTAACTCTGCGTTGTCTCTTATTCATTTGTAGGACATTTTGGTCATTATTGTGCTGTGCAATTTTGCGTGTTCATGTTTAATGTCTTATTATAGTTAGCTTTTCACCTCTGCACAATTTGTTGTTATGTTCATATGCTCTTTAATGTTATGCGTTGTTCCGTTTGTCTGTTCGAACGTTTGCTGTGTCGCAGTAATCCCA
>JAZEWT010000013.1:6977454-6988745 GCA_036362905.1 Mordacia mordax
GCGTTGGCTGGGTCATGTAGCCTGCATGCCCAGCCACTGGATGCCCGAGTAACTTGTGTTTGGTCGGATAGAGGTAAACAGGCGCAGCACGGGCTGGAGAAGAGTTGGACTGATGTGGTGCAAAATGTGCAGCTGATTGTACTATTACCAGCGGTGTCGAGATCGATCTTTGTGGAAGAGGTTCGTGAAGGACGCTATTGGGCAATCGCTCTCCAACATGAGCACGGCGGAGGAGGAGTGACGCTCATGAGAGTGAGCAGAGCAACGGGGAGCAAAAACTCGGTTAGTTGACAGTAGGGAACACAAATGGTGCCTCAGCCAGTCACCTCAGTTAGCTCATGCACCTCGGTCTGGTCCCGTGACCTCGTCAGTGGCCCTTCGACACTTCGCATGGTCTCAAAGTGTACCTGGCCTGGCACAGGCACCGCGGGGACGTCACCGCCTCTTAGTGGCGAACGGCGGTTGTTGTGACTGGGAGCAGTGTCGCGGTGTGGAGACACGCATAGACAAGCAGACAAAAAAACACAGCGACACACAGACACTTGGATTAAAACAGACACGGAAGAACGCACACACAAAGAGATGCCCTGACAGTAGTAACAAACTCGTGAGGCGATTTGGAACTCCCGGAGTCGAGAGACCGTCTGAGACGCTCTTCCACTCACAAAATTAAGACTGAGCAGTTGATGCAGGGTGGCAAGGTGGCACAGTCAGTAGCGCTGCTGCTTTATGGCAAAAAGTCCCCGGGTTCGAATCCTGGCTTGGGTCCCTTACTATATGGAGTTTGTGTGTTTTACCTGTGCCCGCGTGAATTTTCGTCTAGTCCTCAGGTTTCCTCCCACCGTCCAAAGATACGCTGCTGCCGAAGTTAATTGGCCTGCTGAGTAAATTGCCCCCAAAAAGTGTGCACTGTGACGTACTGGCATCACATCCTGGGTATTCCCCCGCCTTACGCCCTCTGTCGACCGGGATAGACTCCGGCCCTCCTGCGACCCTGTACTGCTCTTATGATGTTGTTGTTGGTGACATGCCGTTCTCTCCACAGCTCTGTGCAGTTGTACTTCCAGAATGCTTTTCACCCGAGGGTCACAAAGCGCTACAGGATTAAGCGGGTATTGATAATGAATGAAATTGATGCAGTATGGGCACGGGAAGAAATAGGACACAGAAACTCGCACAGAGGCTAGGGTTAGAGGAAAAATCATAAATTCTTATTTAACTGTTCGTCCTTTAGCCCCATACATCAACTACAAAATAATTCCACACTCAGAAACCTAAGAGGTCCAATGTATTTACGTATCTAGCACACCCACGCGAACACACACCTGTTTAACCTAACATCCTAAAACTCTCAACCAAAACATTCAAAGAAGTGTATGCGTGTGCCAATAAATCCTTATTAACTTGTCTATGCAGGCTACATCTAATACAGTGTTGTCACCTTGTTTACAAGTACAGGCAAACTCTGCAAAAATACTCTCAACGTATGTCTATATTTATATACACATGAACAATCACGGGCGGCACGGTGGCCCAGTGGGTAGAGCTATCGCCTCACAGCAAGAAGTTACCGGGTTCGAATCTCGGCTCGGGTGCCTGTGTGGAGTTTGCATGCTCTCTCCCCGTGTCCACGTGGGTTTTCGCCGGGCACTCCGGTTACCTCCCACAGTCCAAAAACATGCAGCTGCATAGGTTAATTGGTTTGCAGATTAAATTTCCTTCAGTGCCTGGTGGATTGGCGTCCCATCGTTGGTATATACCTGCCTTGTGTTTGCCGGGACAGGCTCCGGCTCACCGCGACCCTGTACAGGATTAAGCGGTTCTGACAATGAGATGAGATGAACATTCACTTCATGATAACATTGCTTGGACGGCCGCTTCCACCTTGAACTTGAGATATCGGGAGAGACGATGTCGGTTAGGCTGGGGACGCGCTGGGGAGATGAACTTTGTGCTTGAGAAGACTGGAGAGATACGAGGTAGCTCGGGCTGGGGACGCGCTGGGGAGCTGAGGCTGGGGTGCTGATTTAAAGTGCAGATGTGCTGAAAGTCTCTATGTCATGATGATGAAAGGCGATTCCCACAAGTCGAGTTGTTTCTGGAGCCTATGTCTCCTGCTCTCAGGTTTACCACGAACCCACACCTTATTTTATGGCATGTTGATTTTTCCTATTCCTCTCCAACGCACTGACTCTTGTTTATATATGTCCACTAGTTTTACTACCTCTACCACTGATTCCTGAACCTGTTTCGACAAGCGATCCCTACACCTCTCCAAATCCTTCAGCTACTTTTATGTCGCCTTATCTGTCTTTCTTTACCCCCACCGATCCATTACAACTGCACCCACACCGCTGCACTCTCTCCCGCTCCGGCAATTTCTCGCCTCACGGCCCGCCGCTCGAGCAACGTTACGCTGGTAACATGACTGTCACAGGGCTCCATCCCCGACGTCTTGAGCAACGTGCCCGCATGGACAGTCTTCCATCACCTCCATTCCTATCTCTCGTGAGTCGACCCCATGAGATCTCACAGCACTCTTTTCATTTACCCAACGCGCATAGTCAAGCCCCTGTTTTTGGCAAACACATACTAAGATACACACAGAGACACAGATAAAACAATCCCCCCGTATAACCCTAATTGACTGTTGGAGTAAGCGCTTTTAGTGAAAAAAAACTGATGAAGGCCGGCACAGCTACAAGAAGGTGGGTGACTAGTTGCACATCCTGCCGTGTTTGTCTTACTACTGGCGATGTTTACACCACATCAGGTACTAATTTGCCACTGAGTTGATATAGCGGACAGCCAGGACTGATTCAAATATTTGCCACTATTCTTGTCCGAGAAACAAGTATAATGTTCCATAATTCGTTGGCAACTTACATGCGCAAAAAGTACGAGATTACTTATAGCGGGGGATTACTGTACACGCATTCCACTTCCTTATTCACACCAAATACAAATTGTATATATTTGTAAACACCTGATCAGCCTTATTTTCTTCTATAACGCGGTTGTTCTTGCTCAGATTTCTAGAGGTTCTCGCGTCCCTTAGAATATCCCATCCTTTGCGAATCAATGACCCTGAAGACCCCGAGTTCCATGTGACCTCAGGACTCCCCTTAGCATTCGGCTCACGTGACTCAGTGAACGCAGGATGCGATCTCAGCTCGGTTCTTTATTCACGGGGAGAGTGCGCGGCCCCCATGCGACACACACGGAGCGGTCCATGGCCACGGCGCTCCAATACAGATGTGGGGCTTGTACAGGAATGCAAAGGGGCTCAGGGTTATTGGTTAGAGGGTACAATTTAGGTCAAGGTGCAGCCCAAGTCCCACTGTGTGTGCGCGACGATGGCATAGAGCTGGCGCTAGGGTGTGCTAGGCTGCACTGGCTCACGTGGTGAAGAGGGGTTGGGAGGCTGACTCTGGGACCGGGGACCTAGATATGAGAATCTGGGTCCCACCATGTGACCACTTCGTGGGAGCAGGGGTTCGCAGACAGTGTGGCAGTCCACCTCGTGGGGCAAGTGGACAGAGGTGACAGGGAAAGGGGAAACGGATATGCGGCATGGCAGCCAATAGCGGGAATGGAAATAAGGGCAGTGGATGGGCAGCATGGGGCAAAGTAAACGAGAGGTATGGCACACGAGGCAGCATATTAAGGGAAGTGGCCAGTCATCGCAAAAAGGGCAGTAGATTGGGCAAAGGCATTGGGCAGAAAGTGCCCCTCATGTGCCTACCCTAGGGTTCTGAATGGCAGCCCAGGGCATCAGTCGGCTACTCCACAGTGACAGCGTCACAGCTCAAGCTTGGGGACACAGGTACTCACAAGTACTCGGTACTCACCACCACCTCTACAGTGCTAGCACTAGCTCTACCGACAAAGCAGCGACACGAGCAGTCACAGCGACATTCACCAAGTAAATTCCGCGCGTGCGCACGCATGTGTGTACGTGTGCATGTGTGCATCACATTTTGGACAATACATACGTGTTTCATAAATAAGACAAACAACATTGATTCATTATAGCAAATTATCATTATACAATAATCAAAGGAATCCTAAGTTCCTTTTGCGACAAGGGCGGTCAGCTCGGCATGTCTCCATGGCTCAGTCCTGGGAAGGGTAAGGAGGAGGACAACAGGGGAGAGGGAGAATGTGTCCCTGCATTATTGCAGCAGGCTGCATGACCTCTCTCGCCTTACGGTGACCCCCTACACTGTGACATATGCTCCCCTTCTCAGTGCACCATACGACCTATGATTCCTACCGAACCCTTGCGGGGTCACTGTCCCTCCCCCACGTGAAATATCCATCATCTCAAAGGTAACTTCCCTGAGTGACCTGCATCCCCCACTGTGGGTCAGCCGACCCCTTTCTAAATGACCGGCAGCCCCCCTCTGCTCACGTGACCCATGCCCCAACTCCCCCGGCTCGTGCGGCACACCTCTTCGGAGCTGCTCTCGTACTTCATGACGTCAGAAGGGGGAGGAGGGGCCCCATCGCGGCTCTGTCGCTTCTCGGCCTTCACCATGCGCTCGTTGAGGATGTCGGCCACGCGGGTCTGGTGCACAAAGTCCAGCACCTGTGTGCAGCCACCACAGCAGCACCAGCGGCAGCGGCAGCACGAGCAGCGGTGGTAGCAGCAGCACGTGCGCACGTACATGCGCGCATGGATGCAACAGATACACGCGCACACACACCCAAGCATACATGGGTTGTGTGATAACAGGTACATGGGCACGCGTACGCACACAATACGTGCACACACGGCATGCAGCCACCTACATGTGCATGCAAGACCACACACATACACCGATACATGCACTTCCAACCACTCACAGCCTTGCGTCAATTCTTTTCACAAACAGCTGGCCACAAGCAACAGACAGGAGCACAAATCGTCTCTCCCGAATCCTTACCCATTCCTCTCTAGACCCCTCCCACGACCACATGCCTGACTCTCCCGTGACCTTGCGTGATATCGGGTGGTGCTGGAAGCGTACCTGTTTGCGAGAGTGAGAGGCAAATTCCTCAAGTGTCTCGGCCGCCTCCAGTTTCCCCTGTCGCCGGTAGAGTGCTCCCAGGTTCTTCAGAGTCGTGGCCAAAGTAGGGCTGTACACATACGCACACATAACACGAGCACGGAGGTAAAGATCTCTATATGGCCTTAACAGACAAGGCAAGTGCTGTTAGCGAGCACCTATAAGCAAGCCCATGGCACCAGAGGGGGTGGGGTGGGGCACACTGCACCAGGTATTCTAATATTAAAGGCTGAGATGACCTAACCAAGGCCTGGGAACAGTTTTCAGCAAAACATGAACTCGGGCGATTCTTGTTGTGAAATATCAGTGGTACCAATGCACCATCCCACAGACCTGGTATCGATTGTAATGCGATGAGGTATAGTCCAGGCAGCTGAGGTGCCGGTGACCGCACAGCGATTACACAGTGATTGCGTGGAGATTGCACGGCAACTGCACTTGATCTGACAGGAGCCAAATGCAATGTGGATGATCGCAGGGATGTGGCGTGGGACGCACCTGTTGATGCTGCAGGTACGGTACCACCCGGTTTCCTTCACCGCATTCCAGCCCTTGCCCTGGCGCACGACACCATCAGCCACACGCACACACAACGATAAAGATCTCCTGTTCATATGGCCCCCAGGTGTTGTTGCGGCAAGTGCTGTCAACGATCACCAATGAAGATCGCTACAGCATACGAGGGAGTGGGTGGCTAGCACTAAGCTCGACCGCCTTTGTTTAACTAGCAGCGATGTTTGCACACCATCACCATCATTATCAATACCCGCTTAAGCTTAACCCTGTATAGGGTTCCAGGGAGCTGCAGCTTATCCCAGCGGAAGGCACAAGGCATGTGACGCCAGTACATCGCAGGGCACTGGGGGGAATTTACGAAGTGGGCCAATTAACCTAGGCAGCAGAGCGTCTTTGGACCGTGAGAGGAAACCGGAGAAACCGGAAAAAAGCTTACGCGGACACGAGTAGAGAGTCGCAAACTCCACACAGAACATACACTGCACCAGGTATTTAATTGAGGCTGAGTCGACCTATGAGAGACCCAGGACTCGTTCAAGTAACTATAACTGATGTTGGCTGTGAGTGGAAATCGAACTCGGATCGCTGGGTCCGTAGTGCAATTGGTTAACCGCTGTGCCGCTGCTCTCCAAACAGACACACGGATACAAACCGTGGTGCTGTGGGCAAGTGTTGCCTGTGTTGTGCCGCTGTGCCACTGTGTGTTGTGCCACTGTGTGTGTGTGTTATGTCACTGTGTATATTTTGTCACTGTTTGTGTGTTACGCCATTGTGTGTTACGCCGCTAAGTATGTTGTGCCATTGTGTGTCTTGTGCCACTGTGTGCATGTGCTCTACCGCTATGTGTAGTGCTGCTTTATTGTGCCACTACGTGTTGGGCCGTTGCGTGTGTTGTGCTGCGTATAGCAGTGCACCTTCGTCTCCTCGCGCTCCTCTGCGTGCATCCAGATGGGTTTGTTCTCTCCTATAGGAGCCACAGAGCAGCGCCACCCAACACGTGCACAGCGCCCAACATTGAACGCCCCATAGCGCCCGCCATTCTCATGCAACCAGGACACAGCACACACCCTAACAACAACTGTAACCCTAACAGATCCCTAACCAAGCAATCCCCCTACAACACTTCTATAGTCACTCTATATTCAGCATATTCATCGAGATCTACTCATGCAGATAAACGCTCACTCAGACCCTGAGCCCAAGCCTGACCCTGGCATGGGCTCCTTACCGTTAATGGCGCCGAACTCGCGCTCGTGAGCTCGAGTGAGGATCTCCTTGTACAGAGCCTCTGCTGCCTTGTACTTGCCCTGCTTCAGGAAGCAGGATGCCTGCAACATACAAGCACACGCTTGCACTTGCATACAAAGGCACAGATCCCCATATAGACTTTATTTACAGAATATTGGGGAAAGCACCATTAGCAAATAATGCCTACAGAGGCTAAAATGGCGTTCAACAAGGATAGCCTATTCGTAAGTAGCAGTGTATGCACGTTTCACCAGGTACTAATTTGAGGCTGAGTCGATATAGGGGAGGCCCGGAAACTGGTTGAGAAAATTGTCACTAGTGTTGGCCGTGAGATGGAATCGACTTTGGGTCGTTGGGCTTGTAATGCAACGTATTAACTGCTGCACTGCCAGTACCTATGCACGCACACACATATCCCCATACATGTACATATGCACGTACACACACGTAATACCACACACACGCGTGCACGCACCAGGTTGTTCTTGGTCTTGGCTACGTTGGGGTCGTCGGGGCCCAGGCGTCCTTCATAAATATCGAGCGCACGTTGGTAGTAGTGCTCCACCTCCCCATACTTGCTCTGGTTCTGGCAGAGCAGTGCCAAGTTGTTCAGCTGCTTCGCCACGTCCGGGTGGTCCTTGCCAAGTGCCTACAAAGATAACGGTGAACCGTGTAGCCCGTGCAGACCGTTAGGGTAAGTGCTGTTTACACAGTGCGCCAGGCGCAGCGTCCAAACTCAAATCACCTGGTTCGTAGAGCAGAAGCCTATTTGCTAAGCCACCACTCCCCACACACGCAGACACACGCACGCACGCATGCACCTTCTCACGGATCTCCAGCGCCTTCTTGCAGAGCGGCTCAGCCTCCTTGTACTTGCCGCGCTTGCCGTAGAGAACAGCCAGGTTGTTGAGGGTGGCGGCCACCTGCAGGGGAATGGGGCCCACGATGCGTCAGTGCGTGTGGTGTGGCCTGTGTGCATGTGTAATGATGTGCGTGTGTTTGATCATGTGCGTGTGTGTTAGATGTGAGTATGTGGGTGTGCTGTGTGGGCTTTTATAGGTGCTCGATAACAGCACCTGACCCTGAAAGTCTGTCAAGGCTATATTGTGGGATCTTTGTCCACATGTGCTTGTACGTGAGATTGAGTTTGTGTGTTCAACTGTGTGTGACGGGAGCGGCAGTGAATTCGTCAGCGCATTGTGCTACGAATCTGGCAACCCAAGTATGTATGTGTTGCAGAGCCTGTGCCTCTGCGATGGTGTGTTTGTACATGTGTGTGGCTATGGTAGTGGTTAATTTGCTGATTGCGGTGGTAGTGGACTGCAATACTCACGGCTGGGTGATCTTTGCCGAGGGTTTTTTCCCGGATGGCTAGGGCATCGTTTAGCATCTTGGCAGCCTCCTTGTACATGTTCTGATCTCTGGGCGGCGACATGGGCAAAATAAACAAACCGGACGGTAGTGAATATATGCGCGTGTACGGAGAAAAGTGTCAACACGTGCATGTTGAGAGGAGCGCATGTGCGTGTTGAACGTAGTGCATGCGTGCGTGTGCGTTACCGGTAGACGAGTGCGAGGATGTTGAGCATGGTGGCCACGTCCGGGTGGTCATGGCCGCTCGTCTTCTCCAGGTCCTCGAGCGCCTGCTTGCAGAGCGGCACGGCCACCTCGTAGCGGCCCTGCGACGCGTACTGGATCACCAGGTTGTGCAGTGTCTTAAGCCGCGCTGGGATCTCGTAGCCGGCCTGGAGTGCGCCCACCGACGCCGCGCTGCTCACGTGCACTGCATGGCCGCACGCATGCACGCACGTACGTACGTATGGCACTCAGCCTCAAACGTGTACATGTTGCGATGTGTTCACAACTCCACTAAAGTGAGAAAGGCGGCCGGATATGGTGCTGGCCACACAACCCCTCATATGCTATGCCGGCTTTCAAAGGTGCTCACTAATAGCATGTGCCACAATACGTGGTTTCTTTGTTATTGTCTTCTGTGCGTGTGTGTGAGAGAGCAGGTGTGTGAGAGTCTGTGTGAGCGTGTGTGCGAGAGCGCATGAGTGTGTGAGTGAGAGCAGGTGTGAGAGCGTGAGTGAGCACGAGCCTGAGTTTGTGAGCTCACCTTGGTCGCTCAGGGACTCCTCCCCACGAAAGAGCTCGTCCAGAGTTCCCCGAGAGCACACGGAGTCCTTGTCGTCCTGCACGCACCAGAAAAAAGATCCCCCAATAGCCTCAAGTGACTGTTTGGGGAAAATTAAGTTTGCAGGCCCAAAGCCAACAGCACACGAAAGGGGTGGGGACGGCAACATTCTTGACTGCCTTTATCTTCCCACTGCTCATGTTTAGACACCGAACCATGTAATTATATGAGGCTGTGTCGACCCAAGCAAGGCTAGTGCATTGTATCCGACACAGTGTGGGCGGCGTGGGGATTCTCACCGAGGGAGATAGGTCGTCGTCGTACTTGCGCATCTGGCTCATGAACTCCAGGTGCTTCTTCTCCTCCTCGAGCTGTGCCACGGCCTGCTCACTGCGCTGAAGCTTCTGCTGCGTTCCGGCCAGCTCGTCGCGCAGCCACTGGTTCTCCTGGCACAGGCGCCGCACCTGCGCCCGCAGCTTCTGTTTCTCCGACTCCATCGAGTTCAGATGATTCGTCAGCGCCATCATAACCTGGGATGGGCCACGCAGTGATGGGAGAAGCTCGCGAGCACGCACCCTGAAAACACCAGCTGTCGTCTGCCCTGGGTAAGTTCACCTGCGCTGCCAGACAGTCTGCCCATCTGTTAGTTCCCCTGACTGCCCACTCGCTCACCTAAACATCCACCTATCTACTCACACAAACATCTGCCTTCTCGCTCACCCCACGAGGCCACCAGCCCAATAGCCCACTCGACAACTTTCCCCCCAGTCCGCCCACTCGCCGAGTCTCTCATAACCCACCCGCTCGCCCCACGGCCCGCTCACTCGCCCGTCCACTCGGCCGCACAACCCAACCCCTCACCTGCGCCTCCCCGAGCCCCAGGTCAATCATGTCGAGGCTCTTCTTGACAAGCTGCGTCTTCTCAGTGACAACGTCGTCATCTTCGTCACCCTCGTCGGCGTCGTCATCGCGGTTGTGTCCACGCTGCGTGGCGGCGTGGTGCGGGCGTGCCAGCGCCTCCAGCAGTGTGTGCAGCAACAGCGTGTGCTCCCCACGCAACGCCTCCAGCCCCTGCATCACGGTGCGCGTGCCCGACAGGATCTCCTCCTGCGACAGGCGGCTGGGCCGCTCCTCGCGCATTAGGACCACGGTCGACATGGCCTCGGCGTCAGCTGCACCTCACTGCACCGCACACCACCGAGGACACCACTGTTACCATAAAACCCCAGGTCGCAGGGTGGCATGGTGACACCTGAGCCTCACAGCAAAGATGGCCTTGGTTTGTATATTGGTCTGTATATTGGTTTGTATATTCTCCTCCTGCTCTGCACACCGGGTGTGTGGGTGACAGTGAGCGATTGTCTGAATGTGTGCAGATGTGGGTGTGAGTTTTAATGTGTGTAGTTTGTACGAGTCCCCTTGTTCTAGTTGAGTTTCCTCCGAGTTCTCTCGTTTGTTTCTTCCCACATATTTGAACAAAAGCTACACTAACTGATTTGGTCAAAATATCCTAATTCTGAAAAATGACCTGCGAATCTTTTCCAATTTAAACTGAAATTAACAACGATTCTCCCTACTGCAAAAACCCAACAGGATCCTCCTGTAAACGATTCTCGAGACTCAAGGAGACTTTGCCTGGAAAATTAGTGCAATGTTAAGAATGACCACCGCCAGCGGCACCACATTCACCATAAGCACCACCATCGGTAACCAGCACCACACAGGTATCGACCGCGGGCGCCGCCCTTTCCGAGCGCTGTCCCCGCTCTCCCAGCCCCCATCGGCGCCTCCCCGCGCATCGATCCTCACTTCGTCGCTCCCCTGTCTCCCCCCAAGGTCATGACATCACTCAGCTCCATTTAGTGAGATACGCTCAGAGCTACGTGCACAAACTTAACCCTATTGCTAACCATAACTATAAGCCGATCTATCTCTAGCCATAACCCTATCTATAACGCTAACAATATATCTAACCATAACTGCAGCACTATCTCTAACCATAATTCCACCTTTACCCTAACTCCAACATCATCTAGCTGTATGTCTAACCATGACTCTAATTATAACCTTGACTCTTATCCTAACTCTATTTTTGGCCATTAATTTGCCTCTTATCTTACTACAAGACCCATCAACCATAACCCCGAAGCTGGTTGTATTTGTAAAATACAACATTATGACCCGTCACCCCCGCTTCCACTCACTCTGACACCAACTCGACCCCGTATGGCTTAACGGCGCGTGTCCGCCAGGCGTCACGACGCTGCTTATGCTGACGATGCCCCCGAGCCGGGCCAAGGCCTCCCTGCCTCCTCCCGCAGCTCCCCTTCTCCCGCAGC
>JAZEWT010000013.1:6988759-7021669 GCA_036362905.1 Mordacia mordax
GCCGCCTACCTCTTCCCGCAGTTCCCCTTCTCCCGCAGCTCCCCTCCTCCCGCAGCCCACCTCCTCCCGCCGCCTACCTCCTCCGGCTCGCCATACCCCTGCGCACCGCCTTGCTTACCCCCGGTCTCTCCCTGCGCAAGAACCTCTCCCAGAACCGTGGCACTTCACGAATGATCAGTTCGAGGGGGGCCGTCGTCTGGTGGCCACCGTCTCACGTTCACCAGTTAACGTCGCGAGAACGCATCATACAGTACACACACAGTACACAAAACATACACGCTCGATGGTACAACGTGCAAGACAAAGCCCACATAGCGCCGAAACATAAAACAGACTGTGAGCTCATGGTACTGTTAGCAAGCACCTATAAAGGCCAGCACAGCACACGATGGGATGGCCAGCACCACGCCCAGCGGCCTTTGTCTCCCTAGTGGCAACGTATATACACTTCACCAGGTACTCATTTGAGGCTGAGTCGACTTCGGGTAGGCCCAGAACCGGTTAAAAATCGAACTCGAGTCGCGGAATTTCCATCGCAGCGCACAAACCGCAACATCACCGCTCCGATAGAGGCACACGCACAGGGTACCGCACACGGTACCGCGCACTCCACCTGCCCCACAGCACGGTACACGGACTGTACACACACCGCGCACACAAAGCACGCACACCGCAAACACGCGTGCACATTGCGTAGCGCGCACAAAATACGCATCAAGGTATCAATAAACACGAACACACGTGCCATGACTACACACGCCCTGCAGGCAACGACGACTGCACGCAGCGCTGTCCGCCCCTGCGCGCTCTGCTGCAGAGGCCGCGCCGCGTCCTCCTCCGCCTCCCCGGCTTAACGGGGAGGAGGGAGGCGCCGTGCGGCAGAGCGAGCGGCAGAGCGACAAGGAGAGACAAAGGCGGTCGCAGCTGTGGCCTGAGCCCCCCACCTTTGCACAGGAATCGTCGCTCCTCTAGCGCCGAGCCCACGGATCCATCCAATCACGGCCAAGCTACTCCGGTCTCGTTATCCGTTACCCGGTGCCGTTACCCCGGTGCCGTTACCCGCCCCCCTCCCCCAGGGAAATGGGAACTGGCACACGACTCCTGCTGCTGGGGACGTCGCAGTACTGATGAAGATGAGAGGTACTTCTCCGGTTGATACCCCGCTACTGCTGCCCGCTACTGCTGCGTCTCGCCCGGGCGATGGAGATGATGCAGCGAGGATGGCGTCACGGGAAAAGGGGAAAACAGGGATGGGGAGTCGGGGTGATGGTGTGCGGGGGGGGGCTCATACAGGGGGGCCCCTCCCCTTCACCAACCCCATCGCCCCCACCTCCCATGCAGCCCCGAGGTAACACAAGTGGGCATAATCAGCCCCCCACCCCACAAACACACCCTGCACCACACCTAACAGAGAGAGAGATCCCCCACCGTAGCCTTAAATAGACTTCTAGGACAAGTTCTATGATCAGAAACCCATGAAGGCTGGAACAGCACACGAGGGGGTGGGTGGCCAACACCACGCTCGGCCCCCTTTTTCTCCCCAGATACGCATTTGAGGCTGAGTCGACCTCGGGGAGGCCCAGGACCATTACTGGTGTTGGCCGTGGGCGGTAAATCGAACTCGGGTTCTCCAGGTTCGTAGTGCAGCGCGCTAACCGTTCCACGACAACGCTCCCTGAACACACACACACCCCCTTTAAAACCTGCTGCTGTACACAGCCACAACGCACCGATACCACTGCTGCAGAGCTACACGCGCCATACACACCCCCACATGCGCGATGCACAATGCCCCCTGAACACCCCACCTACATGAGCATGCACTAATAGGCGCCTACACTCAGCCACGCTCCATTGCACACATTGCAGATTCACACGCCCCGATACACTGCACATAAACCAACACACACCCTGAGACACTGCACAAAAACCAACACACACCCCGACACACACACCCCGCCTGGCGCAGGGAGACGCAGCCGCGCTGACGTCACCGCAACGCTCCCTGCTCTGCAGCCTCCAACCCCCGCCGCCTCCCCTTCCTCCTCCCACACCTCCCGTAGAGGGCATGGTGTTGTCTGCTTCTCGAGGGCTCTGTGTACTGCTTGCCCAGGCGTTGTGTACTGCTTGCCCAGGCGTTCTGTGTACTGCTTGCCCAGGCGTTCTGTGTACTGCTTGCCCAGGCGATCTGTGCACTGTTTGCCCAGGCGCTCTGTGTACTGCTTGCCCAGGCGTTCTGTGCACTGTTTGCCCAGGCGTTCTGTGTACTACTTGCCCAGGCGCTCTGTGTACTGCTTGCCCAGGCGTTCTGTGTACTGCTTGCCCAGGCGTTCTGTGTACTGCTTGCCCAGGCGCTCTGTGGACTGCTTGCCCAGGCGCAACATACATGACTTCTCTTTCTCATCTCATCTCATTGTCTGAAACCGCTTAGTCCTATACAGGGTCACGGTGAAGCCGGAGCCTATCCCGGCAGACACAGGGCGCAAGGCAAGGATATACCGACGATGGGACGCCAGTCCAGGGCCGCGACTTCTCTTTGGAACATCCAATAACCCCTGTGCCACTGTTCCTGTGTGAATACACCTTACGTCACTGCCCTTGCGTCTCTGTATCACTCGGTTGTGTCACTGCCCCTTTGTGTCACTGTCCTTGTTTCAACCCCTGTATCCTCTTCGCAACCCCTGTGCCACTAACCAGCGTGTGTCGGCCTCTCGCGTCTGTATCACTGCTCGCCGCGTCTCCGACATCCGAGCTGCGTACGAGATTAAATATCATGAAATCACGACGGTTCAGTGACGTCCACATCTCTCGCGTTGCAATGGGGCACTGCACGCACGGAGCGACGCCTTACCAAATTGTCTGACCATGCATCAAAAAAAACACACATCCGAGGGCCAGAGCCGTTAACGTTCAGGTTCAATCCCTGCCCCTATTTTCAAGGCTCATCTAGAGAGTGCCTCGAAATAGGAATGTTGGGAATGCAAATCTGGTTGTGCGATTTAGCGCAGACCTTCATCCGTATGGGGTCGATAAAGCGACGACTACTTTGTGGGGAAGACAACAGCGCCTGTCTTGCGAGAAGACTCGCTCCTGGCAAATAAATGTGGAATGTCCACCACAGACTTCAAAGCTGTAAACAGGGGATGAGCGCCCATGCCTCCATGCTCATTTGAGCAGCAGGGAGTCACAATGACCCTTGACATATCACCACTCTGTGTGGAAACTGCTAGGCACGGCAGCCCATACCACGCAGCTCCGCGTTTAGTTCCGGGGAGTGAATGCGGAGGTGCCACCAAACATCACGAGACGCGACCAAACATCATCAGACATCAATCATCACCACGAGCATTATCACATTATCAACATCACCAGGTAATCAACAACTCATCACCAACCAATACCACTGGACATCACAAAACATCGCAAGACAAAATAACACAATTTATAACGCGCCGCGCAAATACCACGACTGCTCATGGACGCAACACGGATACATAGACGCGAGAAAACCGCAGACAGGCGAGAAGGGAGCCACACGGTTAGCCAGCGCCAACATTTGCCAGGCACTGCTGCTTATATGTTATGATCTTAGCGACCAATCCATGAATGTATTTTTTAGTCGTGGGAGGAAACTGACGCAGAACAACGGGAAAACACATAAATTGCACGCAGAAAAGCCCTCAAAACAGGAATCCAACTCATCTCATTATCTGAATCCGCTTAATCCTATATAGGGTCACGGTGAGCTGGAGCCTATCCCGGATACACAGGGCGTAAGGCAGGAATACACCCGACGACGGGACGCCAGTCCATCGCCGGGCACTGCGGGACAATTTTGGTCTGCGAGCCAATCAACCTATCCAGGAGCATGCTTTTGGACTGTGGGAGGAAACCGGAGTACCCGGCGAAAACCCACGCGGACACGGGGAGAGCATGCAAACTCCACACAGAAAGGCACCCGAGCCGAGAGATTCGAACCCGGAACCTTCTTGCTATGAGGCGTCAGCGTTAACCACTGGGCCACCGCGCCGCCCAGGAATCCAACTGTCTAAGGCAAAACCTCCTTTCTCAGAGTCCTGAATTTTATCACTGCACCACCCTGCGGCCCATCACCAGTGATCATCACCAGGCAATACTGAACACAGCCTACGTTATGAGCTGCCATTACATAACATAACGAGCCATCGCTCAATGTTGTCAGCCAGCCCGTGCCCATCACTACGCCCGCTCTCGCCTCACTCAACATCACCGAGACAGACAACGCACACTCTGCTTCATATCTTGTCAGTTCTATCAGTACCCACTTAACCCTGTAGAGGAGCGCGGGGAGGCTATCCCGGCAGACAGAGGATGCAAGGCAGGGCTATGCCCAGGCTAAGAAGCCAGTACATTGCAGAGCACTGGGGGCAATTTACTCAGCAGGGCAATAACCTTGGCAGCAGCGTGTATTTGGACGATGGGAGTATACCGGAGTACCCGGCGAAAAGCCACGCGGACACGGGGAGAACACACAAACGTCACACAGAAAGTCACCCGAACCCGAACCCGGGTCCTTCCTGCTGTGAAACAGCAGCGCTACTCACAGCGCCACCGCGCCGTCCCTCCGTATCTTTACTCCTGTTGAGATCGCTATCACTATGATGACCAACATCATCACGGCTATGAAAACCAAAGATCCTCCGTATAGGCTTAACATACTGTAGGGTCAAGTACATGGCCAGCATCGCGCTCGACCGCCTGCGTCTCCCTGGTGGCGATATTGACACACCGCACCGGATACTGTACTCATTTGAGGGTGAGTCGACCTAGGGGAGGCCCAGGACCAAATTTGGGTTGGTGGCGGAGCGCGCAAACCCGTACACAACCATACCCCACAATGCCGCTACCATCATTGCTCCCATCCCTAACATCATTCACAACAACCGCCATTCACCATTAAGTGGCGGTGACGTCACCACGGTGTCTGTGCCAGGCCATGTGCACCTTGAAGCCACGTGAAGTGTCGAAGGCTCGCTGACAGGAGGTCTCGGGACAGACCCAGGTGTTAAGGGCTGCCTGACTGAGATGACTGGCAGATGCACCACCTGTGCTCCCTACTGTGCAACTTGCTGCTTCATCCGCCCGAGGCTCCGCTCATTGTTGTGAGCGTCGCTCCTCTACCCTCCGTTGCTGTTGGAGGGCGACTGCCTCCAAGAGGTCGATCGTGACACCGCTGGTACCAGTCTTCAGCAAGTCCACTCAGCTGCAGGTCCTCCTGTGCCACATCAGTTCATCTCTTCTCGAGCCCGTGCCGCGCACGTTTAGCCCCCTCTATCCGGCCAAACAGCAACTGCCCAAGCAGTTGCTCAAGCAGTTGCTGTTTACTACCACCATCGCTGCTTTCACAATAATCACAAACAATATAATTACTATTATTATTACCACCATCATCTACTCTTAACTAAATATGTCTTTTTTGAATCCGTGAGGAGCAGTAGGACTTGGAAACCAGCCCTGCACAGTCGATAGGGGCCACCGCTGTACCAGGCGCGCTCCAATGCAGAGATGAGACCACCATCACCGCTGTCATTCCCATCACGAGCAGCACCACGATCGAAATAACTGGGTAAATGAGGAAATGCTATTACGCCAACATAATCAAGCTCAGCATCACATTTGCTATCATTACCACACACGACTAACATCACCACCGCCCTCCTCGCTGCATGGTGGCGCATTAATGGGGATGGCATCACCGTCACTCCACCACCATCTCCCAACAACATCACCAGCAGCAACATCATCACTACCATCACTAGCAACATCACCAACATCGCTACCCGCATCATCATTCCCATCACTACCCATCATCGCAACTATAACCACCATCACTACTAACATTAAAAACATAACAATTAATTACATTTAAAGAGCGCCTTTCACCTAGAGGCTCCAAAGCGATGCAGGGAAGAGCCGCGCAAACCCGCTATGCTCCGCGTCTCTGTATTGTTATTGGGGCGAGAGGGGGGGGACCGGCGAATCCGGAGAAAACCCACGCAGAACAGGGGGAGAACACAAAGTCCACACATGAATGCGCCCGAGACGGGAATCGAACCGCCTCGGACAGCAGCTTTTCTTCACGACGCAGATGTTACCACTGCATAGCCAAGCCTGTCGCCCACCACTAGCAACATTATTACCATCACTGTCACCAGCACTGCGTATCATCATAACCACCATTTTCAATATCACAATCGCTGAAGACCATCTTCGCTTTAGCACTGTCATCACCATCATCACATCACCATCGCACCACCACCCCGACACCCGGCGCGACGCCTACCCGCGGCTGCACGACCAGAGGGGGGGGGGATGCCCGGGATATAGAGCGCTTGTCGCGAGCGACGGCGAGCAATGGCCAGGGTAGAGGAGGGGTAACGGTGGTGGTTACCACGGTAACACGGCAACGTCGGTCGCTCCGGTAACGCGGTCGAGTGGAAACGCGCGGAGCTCCGCTCCCGGCTCTGCCGCTCGGCTACAACGTGACGTCCTCCCAGCATGCCCCGTACCGGGGTCACGGGGTCACCGTCTGGGGGCTCATGGAGCCATAACGAAGCATGTGGGCGCTCAGGGCTCACGTTTGTTTCCCCTCGGCTCACGCACACACACACACACTCTCGTCTGCTCCATCAACTCGCACCAGCTGACCGAGAGGGCTCGACCACCTGTGGTGGCGCTCGCCCCAAGCAAAAAAAAACCGTAATGCTCTCAAGCAACTCAGGGGCCTCGGAGGCATTGCTTTTCACTTCAACCCGGAGCGTTATTTAGATCAAATAAAATAACACGCGGATTAATCCCTCATCTCTAGCGTGTCCGCAGTGTTCTCTCTCTCAACTTGCTTCGTCAATGTTGTTGATACTTCTGTTCGATGGAAACAACAGGATGCGATGCTGCGCTCAGGCTAACAGCAAAGGGCAATAGTCGTGCCCAACTAGTTCACTCAACGCTTGTCGGACACAGAACAGAGCAAAATGTGTGCTTCTATGCCGAGGGCGCCTGTTGAAGGCGTCCGAGATAAGCGCTTAGAAGTAGGCAAGAAGTTTGAGTGCTTTGATAGCTGAACTTGGGAATGAAAGTGGCAAACGTGTCCAGAGAAGTGTTTGATCAATGCACGCTTCCTGCCGTAATGTATGGAGCAAAACCATGGTCATTAACGAAAATTACACAACTGAGAAATGCCAAGTATGGAGAGATGCACGCTTGAAATTTGAGAACATACGCAGATTAGAGAGATGATCTAAACTGTTCAGAAATGTGAGGGGGGCTTTGGTAAGGCACGTTGTCGCTGGGATGATGGACGAGATTATTGTAGTGAAGGTTTTCACAGCTCGATGCATGATTACTTTCCGAAGCTGTTCATTTGGGGAAAGGCGCATCCAATATAGTTATCACGAGAGAACAGCCGGGCGGCGCGGTGGCGCAGTGGTTAGTGCTGACACCTCACAGCAAGAAGGTCCCGGGTTCGAGTCTCTCGGCTCCGGTGCCTTTCTGTGTGGAGTTTGCATGCTCTCCCCGTGTCCGCGTGGGTTTTCGCCGGGTACTCCGGTTTCCTCCCACAGTCCAAAAGCATGCTCCTGGATAGGTTGATTGGCTCACAGACTAAAATTGTCCCGCAATGCCTGGCGATGGACCGGCGTCCCGTCGTCGGGTGTATTCCTGCCTTGCGCCCTGTGTTTCCGGGATAGGCTCCGGCTTCACCGTGACCCTATATAGGATTAAGCGGTTTCAGATAATGAGATGAGATGAGAGAACAGCCTTGGAAAACAATCATCAGACAAAAGTAATGATGGAGTGGCAGTCTAGGAATGATGTCTGAGAGTAGCTCCGCCAGACGGAGCGATGAAATTCAGGTATATGTGCAAGTACTGTATGGATCCTTGTATTGGTGGATCATGGAAGGTTTGTGGTATGGGAAGGCCTTCATCCAGCCGTAGATTGATCATGGCTGATAATGGTTGACTTGCAATCATAACTCTGGCTTCAGGCTACAAATGGGCCAAAAGTACTGCTGTCCACCATCCCCCCCCCATCACAAACGGCAATAAGCCAGGTCAACAAGTTTAACACCTGCACTTTATTTCCATTATACGTAAATACTATTGCAAGAAAATCATAATTCACAATAATGAAAAATATAGAAAAATATGAACACAGCACAACAGCACAGGGTTAGAGTCCTGACCCAACCGCCACTCTCCCATGAGGTGGCATAGGTTGGAGCGGAGTGAGCAGTGGAAACCTCGGTGTGGGCCCACGCACAACGTTTTGGTTCCCCGCTTCAGTTCGTGGCCTCAGCCCCCAACCCTCCACCCGGTGACCTTGCTCATCTTCTGCTGCTCCCGCTACTGCTGCTCTTCCGGGCCACCCCGCTCTCTCTTGGGGGGAGGCAGCTTCCGACGATCCCTCTGTGCATTCCGCATGCGTTTCTGGCTCAGGAACTTGTCAACCTTGCCTAACTTCTTGAGTTCCTGGTATTTCTCTGCCAGCTCCTGCTTGCGCAGCTCAGCTGTTGGAGAGGGCACAGACGAGTGGGGGAAGGGGGGATTACAGCATTTACTCCTGTACAACCACACGGGGGAGGGGGGCGGGGGTATGTGTGTGTGTGTGGATGGAGCGGCTCTCACATTTCTTAACGTAGAACGGGGTTTGTCCTTGCAGCATGCGCTCCCGTGCCACATGCTTCGCCTTTATCTCTGCCTCCCGCTGCTTTTCCTGCTTCTGTTTTGCCCTTTCTTGGTTTTCCTGTTCGATGCATAACCACAACCACACCATTAAAGTGACCACGCAGTTCAAGTAACCCCGAAGCCACACCACACAGTTTAGGTCACTTTACAGGGAAGTCTATTTGTCCATAAAAAATGCATTTCTCTAGTCCAACAGCCAAGGTGCTACCAGACCAAACTTTCACAGTAGTTTTTTTTTATGCTTAAATGCTTCAAAGAGCGAGATGGAGTTCCGCCTGTTTACAGATTTGTAACACACTATGCTCTGCATTCGTTTAGGCAGTGGCATGTGAATGTACAGCCGTGAAGCTTGTGCTGCACGGGACCCACGGCACGTCCCCCTGTCCCATCCTCACCATCCTTTGCAATAAGTACTCGATCTTCTCCTTCTGACCACTCGACTTGACCTTCTTCAGCTGTTTCTTCAGCTCCTGAAGCAAACAGACACGCGCACATACGTAGGCATCTTACAATCTGGCGTGCGCTTCTCGCAAGTACCTCACGGCGCAACACAATCACGGTACCGCCCCCACCTGCTTCTCCCGCTCACGGATGGAGTCCAGGAAACTGTAAGTGCTCTGGAAGATGGTCTCGTTGAACGACCCTGACAGCTCATCAAACCGCGGGTCCCGCACAACCTGTGGGCAGAAGAGTAGGTGACATACAGCTCCTAACATCACCCTGCTATTACGATCATTACGCGCAGTTACCCACGACGGCCTCTGAATTAAAATTCAGGCTCAAGAGCTCCATATTTCAATCTTCAAATAACCGCCTCTCTCTAGAAAATAAACACAAAAGCCTTCTGCACAGCTTCTTCAGATACGGTTGCATCTGCACGCTGTATGCATTTATTGCACTTGTTTATCCAGAAGAGACTGAGTCTCAAGGGACTATTTAAAGAGAATCCTGCTAAGTTTTGATGTAAGAAATGACTTCACAACGAGTTTCTCAATCAAGTATTTTTTTTACATTTGGTACAAATAGACCAAAGGCACTGACATACAATGCTCGACTCGTCTTTAAATGACGTCACAGAAGCAGATGGAGAGTGGCACTTTATGGTTATTACACACCGCAGTAGTCGTGTCTCATCCCCGACCAGGCACGGGATTAAGGCACCCTACCAATTGTTTGATCATCAACTACAAATCACCCAAACGTGCGGTGATCGCACTATCACTGGGCCGTGTCACCATCACCCGAATCAAACCAACTATGTCACTGTGCAGGAGCATGAAGAGGGACGATATAGGGCAGCCAAGGACAGGGCTCTTTGACAAGGGGCGCACGCGGCACATGGGATGGTGAGGCATATGGCTTCACCTGCTTCTTCATTGAGATCACTTGACGCAGGTGACCCACGGGGTTCTTTGAGGACATCTCCACAGGCCTATGGGAAGCAGAGCACAATTCCTGACTGACACACTGTGAGGGCAATGTGGTTACGCAGTGTTGGTTAGGGGTCTTGCTACTTTGCGATGGCGGCTACGTTGGTACGGTGTTGGAAGTGTTAGTGCCGAGGTGTTGGCGAGGTGCGGCACGATGGGTCGTCGCGAGGTATTTGGGAGGTGTTGGTCAGGTGGACACGGGGGTTCGCGATTGTGATGAGGTGCTGGGGCAGTGGATGCGAGGTGGACATGGTAAAAAAGCCATTGGTGAAGTGGATTGCGGCGAGGGAAACATGGAGGCGCAGTGTTGGTGAGTCACCGGTTCTTGTCGCGTCTCCTTGGTGCGCGCCTGGCTGACGCAGTTTGTGCTCCTGCGCTCCGCCGCTCGAATTCCTTGGTGCCCATCGTCTCCCGCGCTCGCTGCAGCTCCTCCAGGGACATCTCGGCCATCTCTACTCGCGCACACGGAGACGTGACATTCGGGTCATCATTCACAAACGTTCATTTTGCGCCACCGGTAACGGCATTTTTAAAACGGGTGAGCAACTGGTTTGCCTTCCACCAAGCCCTCTAAAGGTCGCTCTGGGCGAGGCCTCTTCCATCGGCAGTGTTGTGAGTGAGCAAATTCAAGGCTGCATCTTTTAATCTCAACAATTTAGGCCTTTGCACGACTCGGTGATTTCGAACGTCGCGCCGTTTGTGCATCGCAAGCGGCAAACTGTGCACTCATGACTTAACATAACACTAGAAACCATGACCTGTGCCTGACTTTCTGAACCGGAAAAATTCTGAAAACGGTTACCGGTTGTTGTTCAACAGTCCGACGACGTACTGCCACCACGTGACTCGAAACCCAGCGTCGCCCAGCCTCACCTTGCCTCCAACCACTCTTCTCATCGGCCACGCCAGCTCGCTCCGTGTCGCTCTGTGAACCGCTCTCGTCGTCGTCGTCGCTGCCTCCACTGCTCTCGTCATCCTCTCCTCCTCCTACCGGGACTGCCCGAGCTACACCTCCGCGTTGCCCACCATGCACCGCTGCCCGCTTGCCCGGGCGCCTACCAGGGTTGTAGCGCGCGTTCTGGGCCCTTCGCTGGGGGGCAGAGAGACTCTCGGGGGCAGCCGGGGAGCCCCGGCCCCGCTGTGCCCTCCCTCCCCGGCGAGTGAAACGCGTCCGGCCAGCGACCCCGCTCCCCCCCGCCCGTTGGGAGACATCGCCTGGTAGCGGCATCTACCAGCAAACGGGGTCCTTGGGTGGGTTTGAGGTCTGGAGGGAACCTCCAAATAATTGTCTCGGGATCTCAACGCGTCTGTAAGTACCCTGGAGGAGCTCAAGAGGTCCCGAGATCGCGCGAAGTCGCCGCGAAGTCGCCACAGAATTGGGAAACGCATACGCTCTATACAGTACGTACAGTGCGCCACGTGTGTCGTCACGTGATGGTCGTGCGCTACTGCGACTGCGCGGCTTTGTGCTACGCCACGTGCAATGCTTCTGCTGAATAAGGCGGATCATCACTACAGCGACACTCCACTCCTCACCACCACCAGCACTCCTCACCACCACCAGCACTCCTCACCACCACCAGCACTCCTCACCACCACCAGCACTCCTCACCAGCAGCACTCCTCACCACCACCACCACCAACTCTCCTCACCACCACCAGCACTCCTCACCACCAGCACTCACCACCACCACGTGCACCACTCGCAAATATCATCCACCACTCACCATAACACTCGCAAACATCACCTAATCTTCGCTCTCATACAATCTCGTTACGTATAACACGAACATCGCCAATGCCGGGGGGTTGTTGTGATCCCTAATAATGGAATTCAGCATCATTGTCAACGTTACGTTTGTAAATATGTCCCCCTTACTGTACTGAACTCTTTCGCAACCCACGCGGCCGTGCGTGCCCATACGTTAGCACACCTTGTTCAGCATAGTCCGCTCCTGTATTGGCTACAGCCACACATTGTATTGTCTATAGCTACACATTGTATTGCCTATAGCTACACATTGTATTGGCTACAGCCACACATTGTATTGCCTATAGCTACACATTGTATTGGCTACAGCCACACATTGTATTGCCCATAGCTACACATTGTATTGGCTACAGCCACACATTGTATTGCCCATAGCTACACATTGTATTGGCTACAGCCACATTGTATTGCCTATAACTACACATTATATTGGCTACAGCCACACATTGTATTGCCCATAGCTACACATTGTATTGGCTACAGCCACACATTGTATTGCCTATAGCTACACATTGTATTGGCTGTAGCTACACATTGTTTTGGCTGTAGCTACACATTGTTTTGGCTACAGCCACACATTGTATTGCCAATAGCTACACATTGTATTGGCTGTAGCTACACATTGTTTTGGCTGTAGCTACACATTGTTTTGGCTACAGCCACACATTGTTTTGCCTATAGCTACACATTGTATTGGCTGTAGCTACACATTGTTTTGGCTGTAGCTACACATTGTTTTGGCTGTAGCTACACAGCAGTAACCGCCGTCACTCAAGGCGCGCTACTTTGCTCGAAAGTGTGGTTCAGATGCATTGCGACCCCCATTTCATATGATTGGGCGGCACGGTGGCCCAGTGGGTAGCGCTGTCGCCTCCTCACAGCAAGAAGGTCCCGGGTTCGAATCTCGGCTCGGGTGCCTTTCTGTGTGGAGTTTGTGTGTTTTCCCTGTGTCCGCGTGGGTTTTCGCCGGGCACTCCGGTTTCCTCCCACAGTCCAAAAACATACTGCTACAATAGGTTAATTGGCTTGCAGACTAAATTGCCCGCAGTGCCCAGTGATGGACTGGCGTCTCATCATGGGTATATCCCTGCCTTGCGCCCTGTATGCCGGGATAGGCTCCGGCTCACCGCGATCCTTACAGGGCTAAGCGGTTTCTGACAATGTGATGAGATTTCATATTATTATTTAGCAGACTTATAGTTTATTCTGTGTTTGTGAATATTTAATGAACCCATACGCTCCTCACTGCAAGCCGTTATGAAATAGTATGCGAACTAAAGAATGTTTCCTGCATATCTGGAATTGCAAAACTGACAGTTTGTTTTGAAGGGTTGCAAATGCTCTTTTTAATTAAAAAAAGCCTTCATTTATTCCTATTACACGTCTGTCTTATAAATGTATTATAATTGGTCATGTTTGTGCTGTGGTATTTTGCGTGCAGTTATTTTATGATTATGATTAGGGTTTCATCTTTGTACAAATTGGTGCTGTGGGTTTATTTACTGTCCGATGTTGTTGCGTTGGTCAGTTCGAACTTAATATAGGAGGAATCCCACAGCCAAAGCCTGCATAGCTTACTGGGCATTTTCTGCTATAATAACAAACATCTATATTGATGTCATATCGGGGTTAACTTAAACATGAATGAGCAAAGGAATGTAATGGGGGGAGGGGGGGATCATTCGACATTTCGACCAACCTGCTGACAATAATTCTAAGTTGGAGGTGGCAACCCTACTAATCAACCACCACCACGAATCTCAATATTGCATCCTCAAATCCCGCATACTGTACCCATCATACCACTCACAATCATTACTCATAGCTCGATACATCACACGCCGCACATCACATTATTGTTGCTGATTTTAAGTTCTAATGTTGTTGATGACGTGCCATTCTCTCGGCAGCTCTGTGCAGCGCTTTGTGACCCTCGGGTGAAAGTGCTCTATTAATGCAATTATTATTATTAGCATCGACGCACATCGCTGCCTTCTACCGCGAAGCCTATGGCCACAACTCTAAACCGCTTCCGCCAAACAGATCATAGCAGCAGCTGATGTACATACGTGTTTGTGATGGCTAAATATACACACAGTGAAGCACGGTGGTGTTGTGAGTAGCGCTGCCGCCGCACGGCCAGCATTAACAGAATTTCCCGGTTCAGTTCCTGACCGGCGCCTATGTGGTTTGAATATTCCTCCCGTGTCTGCATGGGTTTTTGCCGGGTACTCGTGTTTCCGCCCACCGTCCAAAGACATGCTGCCTAGGTTGTGCCCTGATTAAATTACCCCCCGTGCCCTAAAATTGTGTAAAATACTGACAACCGATACAAACTCTCAGGTCAATGTGCGGTGGTTATGGCCACCACAAAAAAAGAGAAACAGGCACCCCACAATTGCTGACTCAATGCCCGGATCACAAATAAGATCTCAAGCGATTCAGCACTCCGCTGTTCCTGACGTAATCATCTGTCTCAACCACCTCAATGTCAAATCACAGCTGCTGCACGACATCAGCATCGGCATCGCACAATCTCTCACCACCGTGAGATGGATGGCATTCACTCGGGACACTGCACACGCTGGGGACACGGCACATGCTCGGGAGGGACACCGGTACGCGCTAGAGACACTGCACACGCTCGGGACACGGCACACGCTCGAGACACGGCACACACTATGGGCACAACAGCCCAGTGAAGGTGTTTATTTACTGTAAGAGAGCCAAGCCGCCTCTCGCTGCGGTATAAAAAAACCCGAATCGCACTACTCTCTTGTACGTAAACACATGGACCCCAGCAGCCTCCCACCACAGTATACACTGCAGTACACAGTGCATATACATTATACACTGCAGTACCCATACAGTACAGTGCGCCTACAGGATATACTGTACATTACTACAATGCTAATACAGTACTACGGTGCCAGTACAGTACCGCTTGAACGCGAGAATCTTATACAGCAAGACATCACTACAGTAGTTAGTGCTGCACACAGCTACGTACGGTGCACCCCGTGGTGCAGAACACGAGGGGAGCCGTGAGGACAGCCGTACACACCGAGCACAGATCCACAGCCCCCAGCCGTAACAAGTGAACGCAACCTACTGTGTAAATGCGTCCAACGGGACCCTCGTCGAACGCAGATCCCTACCGCTCAGCCACCATGAGACCCCACGCTGTCGACTGCCAGCTATGAACCACTCTCTGGGCCTCTTGCTCTACTATGAAGGGGCATCGCCCAGAACGTCACCTATTATACAGGTCTCTCTAGGGCAGTGTGATCGGCAAATGTCCGGAGTTGTTATTTGTGCACCACTGCCAGCTAAGTATTGTACTTGTGTTTTTAATTATCCGGTTAATTACCCGCGCGAGTCATAAATCCCGGCGACTTCTTCCAACACCATGGGGGCCGAGCGCCCATGGTGGCCATGCTCTCTCTCCACAGCGACGACTATATAAGCTCTGTGCAGAGATTTATGACCCTCGGGTGAAAAACACTCTATAAATGCAATTATTATTATAACCCCCGCGATCTCCTGCACAAGGCCCCAGGTCCCTGTGTGCACGGGGGTGGCGGGCCAGATGCACGTCAGGTGACAGCTCCTGCACATCCACTCCCGGAGAGAGTTGCGGACAATTTTGTCTGTTAATGGCATTTGAACACAGTAAATACTTTCGAGTCATTGGATGCAAGGTGGCTAGGAAATGGGAACAACGCAAAGGCATTACTGAACACATGTGTGCAGAGCTGTGTCACTGCAACCCTGCTATGCGTTGGAGAGTTTTCTCCGGTTTCCTGCCACATGAAACCTGGAATTATCCGAATGCCGAGGCTGTTCGGGACAAAGTTCATTGTTATTCGAACCCACGCGCTCTCTAATACCGTGCCTCGTCATTAAATAGCTGCTCCAGTCCCTTGTATATAACGCATTAAGCTACAGGATAACCAAGCCTAACCAGACACCAGTAACCAACCACGCACCAGTAATTGCTTTAACGATAACCAACAAAAATTAGTCACATCGCTAACCCTAACCAACCAGATACCAGTAGTATCTTTGATCCTAACTCCAAACCAGTCATTGCTCTCACCGTACCCCCCCCCCAACCAACCATCACGAGTACTGATCAACCAACTAACTTATCAGTTAACTACGGTTCACGCTATTTCCCCGAATCCGCATTGGCTAACCAACACTAGTACTATCTCTGACCCTACCCCTAAACTGACCCCAGGGGCTTAGGCGGGGTCCTTTTTATTCGGATTGGGGGGCACAGGACCACCCCCCCTCCACTACTTCGCTCTTTGTTGAGCAATCCCCAATATGAGCTTTGCTCATATTTCAACACAAATACCTCGGTAACGCGCGGCAACAGGGCTAGCAGTAAAGCGTTGTATATAAAAAAAAACAATATAGATCTCCTGTATCGGTGATGCTTGCACCAAAATCGGAACCCATGGCTGTGTTTACAACAACAACAACAACAAAAACCCCATTGCAATGGGGCTCAAAGGGAACGCAGCCTCTGTGCAAGGAGGTAAGAAACGTGAGCGCTGACGAGCCGCGTGGCATCCCCCATGTCGGACTCAACGTGAAAACATGACAGCTGCAGCAAAATTTGCGCCTGGGCTCGGATTTGGAGCAAATGCGCGTCCCCGTTTCAAACTTTGGGACCAGAAAAAAATGCGGTCACAAGAAGTCACGTCACCTTCACGTCCGGTTTTGTCTCGGCAAGTGCCGTCACGTGACGTCACTTATTTACACGTGAAACAAATATATTTACAGTAGTATACGTAGTACTGTGTAGCTAGTGAATCTTTATAAGGAAAAAAACATTAAATTACTATTAATACTTAAAAGTCTTGATTACATTTAGAACATTTAGAACTGTAAGTTATGAAAATGCAATTAATATAAATATGGAAATATAAAATTACGTCCAAGACAATTGCCCTTAAGAGCTGCTCTTTCGCGATAGCTGTGTCGAGCATTCCGCCTCTATTCTCCGCCGTAATGTGCACACGTTAAACCTACATCAATATAAAATAATATCCAAAATTGGACTTAACATTCGGAAAAATCCGACATTTCCCCACACATACTACAGCAAAGACACATAAACAGAGGCAGTAGAGAGGCAGTGGGTAGAGCAGCAACCACATTGCCCCCAAGCTGGTGGGTCAGGCAAAACAACACAAACGCGATAGAAGAGAGTGTAGCAATCACCAGAACACACACACCATCAGGCGAGGGAATTGTAACGCATCGACAGCCTGGCCCAGAGGTCCTCAGTCTAAAGTGCATTGTTGGGAGAGTTGTGGTGAGGAATGTGGTGAGGGTTGTGTGATGAGTGTTGTGGTGAGTAATCAAGGGAGGGCCACGATGAGGGAAAATAGGGATCAAGTTGGACACCATGATCAATCCAACACTGAACTTCACAAAAGCACTGCGACCCCCTCACTCCACGAACTCCCTCACCCCTCTCACCCCTCACCTCTAATCTCATCTCCCTCATCTCCAACTCACCTCACCCAGAACCATAATCGCACCCTACTCGCCCCTCTCATCCAGTACATTTCACCACAAGTCGCTCACCCCCACTGACTCATGGTTGGGATGTGACGTTACCCCGGCATTACCGTGCAACATCGAGTGAGATGCAGCAACACGGCGGTGCCTTGCTACCCCTCAGCTGAGGGAGTGCATGACCCAGACGACATGGTGGCTACGATGTTACTCAACTCTAATTGTTCAACAATCGAGTATTATTCTGTGTCAAGAGCAAGCTCTAAAAAACCGAACACACTTTCTCAATGTGAATCTCTCACAAACTTTTGACTAGTTTTTAACTGGCATTATTATAACTATTTGTATTCCATAAGAAACGACTGCTATAGCTGTAGACTAGCAGAATGCGTGGCCAAATTAACACCGGCCGTTCCTCTCTCTCTCCTCCTGTGCTCCACTCAGTTCTCTATGCCATGCGAGTCTTGCTGCAGTGGCAGCATCGCACTCATCAATTGTCAAATATAATGATGTGTTAAGCAACTTAACTCCAGTGCTGATCACCAAACTCACCTCGACCTATTCCCATTGCATTCACTCCAAACTTTCACTTGGGCTTCCCTTTCTCCTCTCTCTCCCCTTGTCCCACCACGTGGACCGCATCAGCACGAATATAACCAAAATATCCAGGTCGCCTGCTCATCCAGAACCACAGACGTAACGTTGAAACGTCTGCAGTCATATGGGCCATGTGCCTCATCTGTAAAAACCCCAATGGGACCCACTGGGGCCCCAACCCCAGTGTCCCGGGGTCCTCACTCTTCCTCCCTAGTTCGGAGTCCAGCGTGGAGAGAGAGACTTGTCGTGGTTTTCTTAGCCCCCGTCCAGCGCACAAGAGGGCGTGGGGTGGCACACCCCCCACAGCACGGTGATGAAGGGCCCACAGAGGACCGGAGGGTAGGAGCCACTCTCACATTCTGCACCGGGCAAGGTCCAGTTGTAGGGCGCACAGGGCCCACACACACGCATCGGGGCTCCCAGTGCGAACACCCCCGTGGCGTCGTAGCCGTGACCACAGTGGCTTTCCCGGTCCAGTGCCGCACCGTGCCCTTGCGGGAGGAGAAGAGCGGTTCCACCGGGGCCCCCGGCTGCCTCCACCAGCATCGGCGGCTCGGGTTGGGGCGGCGTCAGGCTTGGTGAGGGCCCCGTGTGAGTGGAGGCGCAGCCCGGGTCCGCGAACTCGGCATGGATGAGGACTCGCGCCACGCAATCAGAATGCGCGAATGTTGCGACCAGGGCCGCGTTCAGCGTCCAGCAGCCCGCGGCGTCTGTGGGAAACCACAGCCTCCTCATTAGGGACCCCCACGTGGCAAGTGGCCCCGGGAACTCGAGGGAAGCAGAGAACTAGTGCTGCTGGATGCTTAGGTTTTATTACAGGCAGCCGCATGGCATGAAACCCGCGATTCCTGTGCACACATTGGGGACTCACCAGTGATCATTCACTCTTCCTGTGAATATCACTCATCGATTCCTCCTCCCTTGTTGAGCGCTCCGTGTGCCAGACACTGTGTCGTTTAGTCCACATTGTTTCAACCACACTGCAAGTCATGCGGCTGCTCACTCACCTATTCATACGCTCACCGACTCACCCTCTTACACAATTACCCACACACCATCCTGGAGGTCACAGCACGTCTATTTTACTTCTACCCTCGCATTGGGACAATTTGAAATTCCCTCCCATCATAGTCTCTTATTTTAAGCTCTGATAACAACATGCCTCAATACAATAGACTCGTTACACTTTTATCTATTACAATATATAATCAACATCATCCCTGGTTATCGTGCTATTTGCTGCTCCCGGCATCACGCTGTGTGCGTGTGCTCAGTGGTTAGGTATAGAAGTGGACTATTAAATGTAGCAAATAGTCTCAGTCCGGTTGCCAATGAATGCACAAATTCTCATCGTAATAACATTTTGTTCTGCACTGAATTCCAGATGAAAGTTTATTGTCGGGTCGACTGTCATGCGACGAGCATCGCTCTCATACGCAGAGTGCGTGTGACAACGTCGTCCTCTATTGTGCGGAGGTTACAAGGAGGGTGACATTTGCGTCTGCAGGTCGTTTCACGTGTTGTGGGTTCCCTTCTGCATCATCACCTGGAGCGCAGCTGGGAAAAGAACCCCCACAACATCCTGCTGTGTGCACCACATTCTACTGATCGATCCGTGACAGAGAGAGCGCCGTGCCTTACACGTGTAGCCGCGGTTCATAATGGACAACGTCGCTAACGATTCCGCGGGGTTGGAGCCCGGGACTACCCTAATTATAACGCGGGTCATGAGCGACCTGGCATTCATGTGCTCGCTATTAATACAGGCGACGCTGCTGCTGCTGCTGACGATTCTGCTGCTGCTATCACGGAGGGGCAGAGGCCCGGGTCAAGTGTGCAATCGCTATCCTCCACCAAATAACCACTAACCCCGCGAACATGAGCATTATAATCAGTCGTGCCCTATTCACTGCTGGATGAAGCCCCGGCAACACGGCAGCGCCACTACAATTCACTTTCTCCACTCGAGATGCTGTCATCGCAACTCCATCGTTATAAATGACGCCTTCTCTGGAGCGATACCTTCTCTAGCTGAAATTCAATTACCAGTCTCGTTCCATTGGCCACGGTCTCTTCCAGACCAGATGTATACTGCTTAAGCCCCCACTCTCTTTCCCAGTCAATACCCGTCTCTATTGTTCTTGACGTGCGTTCCCCGATCTCGATCAGCGTGTCCCTGTTCGGTGTACATCTCTCGTGCGTCCGAGTGCGCAGTTTATCGGACTTTTCATGCGTTTGCAATCGTGATCTGCAAGAAATAAACGCTGCTTGAAAACCAGCGTCCCCGTGAGACTTAACGAATGACGCGCGCCGTCTCTCGTTTTCTGCAACATAGCCAACGCAACAGCACTCGGGGCGCCAACGTGAACCCCACAGAGTTCGACTGTCCTCCTCCCCCCCCCCTGCGGCTGAAGGGTTGGGGGTCACCGTTACCTGGCCGCAGCGGGAAGGCGCTCAGTCGTTGGGGCTCCACCACGTGCGTGTAGTAGTGCTCTCGGAGACACGCGAGGAAACACGGGTTACGCAAGGGCCACGGGAGGCCTTCGTCGGGCGCGGAGCAGCGCGCTCTGGTCCCCGCGGGCCTGGCCGCGGCCCGGGGCCCCCGACCCAGCAGCGCGAGGATCAGCGCGGCCGTGACGCAGCCAGAAATCCACGGCGGGGTCATGGTGGTGCCGCCGACACCGCCGCTACACAACTCTCTCCTCGGCTCCCCGTGAGCCGCGGCGCGGCAGCTCCCGCGAGCTCGACGCGGCGGCCGACGGGGCCCGAGCGCCGAGGGCGGGTGCTGCGGGGCAGCGCGGGGAGGGAGGAGGGTGTCCCCGCGTGACGACTGTGGACGATGTTTGTGGCCTCCTCCTCCTCCTCCTCCTCGCCGCGGGCCCCGCCACTGCGCCGCGAAACCCGATTGGCGCCGCGCGTCAGCAGCGCAGCGCTAGCCTCCATCCACTGAGCGCGGGGCGACACATCAAAGCGCGCGGCGGATAGGGCAGCAACACCTTCAGGGGCTCACCACGGGAGAGTGGAGGGGGGCTGTGGTTGGAGGGCACCGGGAGTGGTGGTGGGGGGGGAGCAGGGAAGGATTACTTCTCAGAAGAGAGCGGCTTGCGGTTGCACCGCCTCCATCCCCCGCTGGGAGAGGAATTCCTCCACCACCCACCCTCCGCACTGGCCGCGTTGATTACAATGCAAAGCACGAACGCGCGGGATGGCCATTATGAACCCATGTGGCACGAAGACGCGAGTGAGTCCGAGTGCCACCCCGCGGCTGGGCGCAGGTAAGCAACGTGCAGCCACGAACCCGTTGCAGGTCCGTGCGCGCCGCCTCTGGCGGAATCTCAACAATAACACCCCGCAGCCACCCACCAGCCCGCCCTTACATTCACATCAACCCAGCCACCTACCATACCACCCAGCCCGCCCTTACATTTACTCACCCAGCCATCCACCCTACCACCTAGCCTGCCATTATACTCATCCACCCACCTAGCATGTATCCTACTACCCAGCCCGCTCCACACTCACACCCACCCAGCCACCTAGCTCCCCTACCACCCAGTGCTCCACACTCGAGTCCCCGCACACACACGTACTGTACCCCCACACGCCACACTCTACCTCACCACACACTGCCCACCATGCCCATTCAAATTCCCTCCCACTGACTGCTGGTGTCGCAGCGCTCCGCTTCGTGACTCGGGGCCCTCCTCCTCCTCTTGCCCGCGCGGAGGAGGGAGATGAGCGGGCGGGAGCGGGTGCGGAGTGGGGTCGAGACGGAGTGAATAATCTGCCCCGGAGCGAGGGACAGCGGTAGGAGCAGCAGCGAGGACGAAACTCCTTCGTTCCCTCCAGGTCTCTCAATTACAAGACGGACCAGCCCTAAATGAGTTAAACACCCCAGCAATGACACTGTGACCTGGTTATTCACAATATAGTTATTTCAGATACAAATGAGCAATTAGGCATTGGTGCTCATCTCCCGTTTACAGGCCTGAGTCGACAGTGGAATTTCCATTCATATGACGTTCATATTTTATTCATCCTAAAAGGACCATAGGCACTATGTTTGCCTTTGTACACGTACTTACCCTCCATGTGAATCTGTGTATGTGTCTCTTGTGTGTCTTGGCGAGCACAGCAAAAATAATTTTGGAAGTCAAACCCACAAATCCCTCAACCCTGCTCTGATGATCCCCAGCCCCCCCCCACCCCCCAGCTTTCATGCAAGAGGTACCACAGGTATCATGGGCTGCATGCTGTACCACTGCGTGTTTCCCTGGGGGCGTTCACGCAGTGCCTTCTTCCTGATCGTTGCCACGAGCAAATCCGCGCACCAGCCTCGGTCCTGTGGGTCCTCGGGCCAGTGCACGAAGGGCCGGCCTGCCTGCAAGTGGGCCCTGACAGGCACGTGCTTGTGCAGCTGGTACTCGGGCACGGGGCCGAGCAGCAGCAACACGAGCGCATCTTGGTGGCCCGCGCGGGTCCCTCCGCGGCCCTGCGCCAGCCTCAGGGCCTCCATGCACCAGCTGTCCTCCAGGAAGCGGCGCGTGAGCACGCAGAGCGTGCAGCGGCTCGAGTCCACGGCGCGGACCAGGTTGTCCATGTAAGCCTCGCCCGGCACGAAGTCGCGAGCCTCCAAGCACACGGACAGGGGTCCTCCACGACCCTCGCGTAAGTCCAAGCGGCGCAGGAGCTCGGAGCGGACCCACGGCAAGTCCACCTCGCTGTGGCATACGAAGGCGTCGTAGGAAAACTCTGCGCCGCCGATTTTTGCCTTTGCCTCGGGGCTCGCGCCCCATCCCCGCGTAAGGAGCAGAGATCGGATCCACACCAAGCTGCGATGGAAGTGGCGGCGGCAGCAGCGGTGCCCAACCGCGGCAATGAGGAGGAGCAGTGTCGCAGAAGCGGACACGCAGAGCAGCGAGATGCGCAGGCGCTGCACCACTCGCGGGTCCTCCTCTTCGCAGTCGTCGCTGTTGAGCCACGCCAGGGGTACGGCGTTGAGATTGGCCGGGGACGCGCACAGGAGCGCTTCGGGGAATGCGTTCACGGCAGTGGAGTTCGCAGCGCGGTTGAGCCACGCGAGGAGCGGTGTGAGCTCACATGTGCAGTGGAACGGGTTCCCACGTAGGTCCAGCAGTTGCAGCGAGGCCATGGGGCCCAGAGACGCGGGGTCCAGCACCACGAGGCGGTTCCATGCCACGTCCAGCACATTCAGGTTTATTAGAGGTGCCAGTGAGGCAGCGCTGACGCTGCTCAGGTGGTTGTTGGACAAGTTGAGCGTGAGCAGCGAGCTCAGGCCAAGGAAGAGTCCGTCCGGCAGAGCCGTCAGCATGTTTCTATCTAGGAAGAGCTTCTGCAGGGCGCCCAGCGAGTGGAACATGTCGGTGCAGCTGCCACGAATCCACGTGGCCTGCATCGCGTTACCACCAAGGTCTAGATAGATAAGACTATTGTTCCCGGGGCCCGGTGTGGTGGGCCTGGACGTGCAGTACACAAACATGTTCTCGGCAAACAGCAGGTACTGCATGTGCGACAAGGCGATCGCACCGCACAGCTCACCCAGGTCGCGCAGCCGGTTGCGGGTCACGTCGAGGAATCGGAGGTTCTGCTGCATGGACTGCAGGCCGTGCAGATCGACCAAGCGGTTGTCACGCAGGATAAGGAAGCTCAGCGAGGGCAGTAACGGTAGCCTCTGGAGGCCGTTGTCCCTGAGATCCAGCGTGGCGAGATGCGGGAATCCCTCAAATGTGCCGCTTTGGATGATGCCGATGTGATTGTGACTGAGGTCAATGTGTTCCACCAAGGAGGTCATCAGGTCCTCGAAGCTCTTCTTATAGATCTCGCCGAGCAAGTTGTTGGACAGGTTAAGAAAGACCAGGCTGGTAAGGCCCTGGAAGGCGCCCGCCTCAATCTCGTTCACCTTGTTTCTGCTCAGGTCCATTGTCCGCACAGCTGGGAATGCGCTGAAGACACGCGGATGCAGTGACAGGATGTTGTTCTTTGAGAAGTCCAGGACCTCCACGCCAGATTCCTCCAGTCCCAAGAACCACTCCCGCACCGGGTCCAGGATGTTTGCGAACCCAAAGGAGCTGCCGACGTTGGGGAGAGAACGCATGTTCAGGGACTTCACAGGCACGCCGTGGATACTGTCAAGGAAATGCTGCAGACCATTGGAACCCATCGTGGTGCTAGAGATGTCCAGGGTACCCAGGGAGAGATTGCACAAAGGATTGCCACACTCTGTCCAGTTGAAGGATGTGTCCTGGAACATTCTGGTGTTGCTCAGGTCCAGTAGCTCAAGATGGCGCCCAGAAAGCATCGCGAGGTCCCCCTCACACACGCTTTCCAGCTTCACATTACTCTGCAGCTTGATGACCCTCAAAGTCTCCATAGAGATGAAGGCCCTGCCAGGCCGTGCTCGCCGCAGTCGGTTTCCAGTGAGGTCGAGTTCCTGTAGGGAGAAGAGGTCCCGGAAAAAGTCACCCTCCAGCACCTCATTCCCCAAGCCGTTGTAGTCCAAGTGTAGCTTCTCGAGCTCGTGGAGACCCCACAGCGCCTGGGGCTTCAGGACAAGGAGGCCGTTGCCACCGAGGTCCAACCAGCGAAGTCGGGGAAATGCGGCAAAAGCCAGGTCCTCCACCACCACCTGACCCTTGCCCTCCAGCTGCAGGCCCAGCAGCAGCACCTGGAGGTAGGGTAGCGGAGGCAGCGAAGCAGGGGAGAGGTGCGCAATGAGGTTGAAGGAGAGGTCCAGGTTCGTGATGTTCGCGTGGAGGAAATCCCGAGGTGGCTCGGTGAGGCCATTGGCCCTACAGCCAACGTGGTCCAGGTACAGCACACATGCAGAGTCGCGCTCCACCAACACCATCTCCAGCAGTATCAACAGCAGCTGATGACTCCGGATTCGAACCCCCGAGGCGCGGTCGCGTCTCATAATTCCGCTCTCAAAAGCCCCCCATGCGCCACCCATAGGATGCGTCGAGACTTTTGGCGATGTTATGATGATGGTGACGGTGGTGGTGTGATGGCGATAACGGTGATGTGGTGATGGCGCCGCTGTCTTGGCTGTGCGAGTTTGCGAGTCAGCGGCAAGCGAGTCCAGAGGGTAACTTCCTAATTCCTCCAGCCCCACCTCTACACCCCCTCTTCCTCTATCCTCCCGCTCTCCAGTCCCCCCCCCAACCATCTTCCCGACATGTTTACCTCTCTTATCGGCCCTCCCCCTCTCCTCGCCACACAATGATTCAGCGAGCTGGGTAGAGGTGGGGGGGCTCTCGGGAACGAGGACGCGCAGGCACACGGGCTGGATGAGGGAGCGGGGCAGTTTAACTCTCCTCGAGTGCGTCACGCTGAGTCATCATGTTATCACCCCCGGCAGCCGCTCACCACATCCGGCTAGTTCACATCTTGCTCAACTTGTTCACTGCAGGTCAATGGCCGCATGAGCCCAACTGCACGGATATCCCCTCGACTCACTCTCCCAGACAAGCGAGCGGACTCGGCGGAGCGCCTCCGGGTGATCATACACATGCTCAACACTGCGTCGGTGACCTGCTTTGGAATGTCGAACTTTTATCACAATGCACCACGGGGCTGTCGATACTCGCCACGTGCCACCTACTTCAATGTACCTGCAGACGGAACTTTCCGCACCCGGCACACCACGTCCAGGATACAGGATCGTCTTGTGGGCTGTGCCGACTCGCCACGTGCCGTTTAATCGCTCTCCGTTCACCGTGTTTCTATAAATAGCTGGGTGTATTAACTCGGCGAAACCCATTTTAAGTAGTCTGCGTTAACTTTGACCGCACGTTCCAGCGGTTCCTGTTAGTAACGTCGACAGCGGTTAAGTCTCCTACATTCCCGACGGGAACTGGGAGGACCACAGCAACAGCACTACCGCCACGCACATGCGATTTTCTTCACAGGATCAAGGTCCTCCTTCTCACCTACAAGGCTTTCACTGGTGCTGCTCCAACATACATCCGTGACCTACTTCAGGCACCCTCCTCAACACAACTTTGACCCCCCAATACGGGCTTGCTGCAGGTGCTCAGATCACACCTCAGTTTGATGGGTGACAGAACCTTCTTGCGCACTGCTGCCAGACTCTGGAACTCCCCTCCATTGGAAATTCGGTCAGCGAATCCCTGGGCATCTTTAAATCCCGTCTCAAGCCTCACTTGTTCTGTAAGTCATATGAATCATCTGGCAAGGACTGTTGATGCTTCTCACTGTTGCTGTGCTTGGATGATGGCTGGCTGTTGACTTGCACCTGCTCAGGAACACTTCTTCCTTAAGTTGTTCAACAATTATTTCATGTTATTTAATGCCCTTTATAGTAACTATCTACCCTGTTGTTATGCCGTTCTATCCACAGCCCTGAACAGCACATTGTGACCCTCAGGTGAAGTACAAATAGCATTATTAAACAGTATGAGTCGATTCCTCATGATCCAGGGCCTCGGGCTCATGACGCAACAACCTAAATCGCCCCTGCACCCGGGCTGACTCCGTCACCAGTCCCGTCTCTGGTGCCTTCTTCCCCTTCTCGCCTCTGTGCTTAATGGCCGAGGTAACTTCCGCAAATAGCCGTCAAATTGCGACGCCTGCCCGTTCCCCAAACGGGGAGTTCTCGGCACAACGCCAAGCGTTCATATCTCCGTGATTTGCAATCTTCTAAGATCTTGTTCCCTTTCCTGCGCCTCCAATGCTTGTGCTGCCACCCCACGCACCGATTTAACTCTTCCATTTCAGAGGCACGCTGTTGCCTTTCACGATCAAATTCAGATAGATCAGTTTGCTGCGACTTGTCTCCCAATTGATTTGGGTCCTTTTGTCAGTAATTGCCCTCGACTACGATTGTTCTGCTTGGTTCCCTCCAAAACGTGGTTTAAGGGAACTGGTTACGCCTGATTTTTGCGCATAATTCATAGGACACGGTCAGTAGCGCTGCTGCCCCACGGCACAATAGTTCTGGGTTTCACTGGGCTACCTTTGTGTGACGTTTGCATGTTCTCCTCCCCCTGTCCACGTAGATTGACAGGTACTCCGGTTTCCTCCCGCAGACCAGACATGCTGCCTAGGTTGTCCTGTTTCCTCCAGTGCCCTGAGATGTAACTTTCTTACCCCTCCCCACTGGGCAACTGTTAAAAGAGCTACATTGCTCAATGGTTCCTTCCTGCTTAAACGCAAACTGATATTAGCAAATTATTAGCAGACCTCCTCAATGCACGTCTCATGCAGCTCTTGGAAATGTTTTCTTGGATTTTATCCACTGCGTTGGCTGGCATGTGGTCTGACGTTTCACTCCACGTGCAGGAATTTTCTTTGGTAACAAGATCCAACACACTAGTACCGAACCGCACAGCGCTCTGATCATGCAGCTCAGCACCACTTAATGTGCTCTGGTGAAGATTCTCCTTTGCCTTATGTTTGACTTTCAGTTGAACTGTCTTGATGTTGTTGACGTGCCGTTCTCTCTACAGCTCGGATTTGTACAATAAAAAAAACCAGAAAAAAATGTTGATTTTCCATTGTCGTTGTTGGCATGCTGTTCTCTCCGCAGCCCTGTAAAGCGCTTTGTGACCCTCGGGTGAAAAGTGTTCTCAATGCAATTATTATTTATGGCTGCGGCAACATGTTTAGAAGACAAATGCGAATGTTGAGCTCGTTACGACACGAGCGCTTCAGGAGACTGTGTGGAGTGTCCCTGCACCTCCTGTAGAGCAACAGCGATATGAACATCTTTAGAAACTTCGTTGTGATCTTTGCCTTCAGCAGGGGAAAAAAACCCTCAAATCATTTCACCCTAAATGTGTCTTCGACAACATATCACCATCATCATTGATCCCCTGCAGGATATGAATGCCTCCCCAGGCCATCATGTCATGGTTCTGCAATGTGTAAAAATTCACTCAGCACTGAGTCGGGATTTCACAGCTCCATCTCCCTGGTCGACGAACCTGTTCGTTCCATTCTCTCCCTCCCCTTGACTATATGAAGCATTGTATTTGTGAGCAGTTGAAGTTCTTTTGAAGCATAACTTCAACCATTTCACTAATGTCAAAATGGTTGACATTGCTAAAAAGTTAAACGGATAACTATTAAACGGATAAAAGCAGTATATTTAAAATCGAAATTATATTGCGAAAAAGTGAAATAATTCGCCAACTCTCTTTTCAAACCCTGACGCTCGCAAGGTGTGCAGGCTGGAATTCCGTGTACAGCAGTGTGGCTGCATGACTGCGTATTGTGGAGTGCAGTAGTGCCCATGTTTACACTTGACGACTGTGGGAGATAGCGCGGCCTGCTGACCACTCACACGCAGTACAGCGCAACACCGTACCTCGGCAGTATGGAAGCACAGCGCATATCGGGCGGTCACGAAGTAGCCACAGGTCACACAAGCAGTAGCTCAGACACAGCGATAGCTCCTTCCTACCACAGCCCTCATTCTCTGCACAGCGGGCCGCCCCACCACTTACAGCAACGCAGACACGGAGAGCAAATTTTCTCCACCTTTATTCAAAAAAACACACACGAGTTAGAACATTACTGTTAATACTCACCCTGCGCACTCTCACAATTGTCCAGCAGTCAATGACCATGCTGACCTATGGGACAAAGCAAAAGACATGACTGGCACGCAGTGCCCCTGTGGTGAGTCCCTCCACCCTCGGATTCGATTCAAGACTTCGATTCAAGATGACACCTTGGAGGAGTTCTTATCGAGCCACTTGACCCTCATTACCCCACCCCACTCTAGCTCAAGGTCAACCTTGATCTCACAGACAACAGAATCTAGGTATGTACTCCCACAAGCTGAGAGTTGTGTAGGCTCTGGGTATATTGGTGTGGGTTTGCATGCTGCACTATGAACCCAGCTACCAGAGTTCAATTCCCGCTCCCGGCCATTATCAGTGCCAATTCTCTGAACCTCCCCTAAAGCCTAAAATGTGTACCTGGTGCGGTAAACATCAAAACAATGCCGGGGTCAGGCATGGTGTTGGGCCCCCAACCCCTCGTGAAGTGCACTGACATGCATAGGTGCTCGGTAACAGAACTGGAACCTACCGTCTGTTAAACTGATATGGGGGATCTTGGTCTTTGTTGAGGTATGGGTGAGAGCATATAATAGTACTTCTAGAGCGCATTTCACCCGAGGGTCACAAAGCACTGCATATATGGTGAATGTGAGTGGGAGTATGATTGGCTCAAACTAACAAACCAGACCTAGCAGCAGTGGCTGCAGTGTCCTGTGGAGGCAGCACAGGGCAGACTGCCCCGAGTCACACGGTGTTTGATGCTGCAACGAAGTGTGGTGGCCTCAAGCGGCGAGCGCCGGCTCCTCACAGCGTCGTCGCCGCGTCTCCTCAGCACATCCAACACACTCGCCGCCCCCACCAGGCATCGCAGATCTGAGAAGACCAAAATAGATGGGGATCAGAAAGCAGCAATCACAGGGGACACAATGGGGCCAGCAGTGGCATTTGGAGTCTGAGACAGGTGGTTGCAAAAGAAGTACAGGGGACACGAACGAATTTTGCAGTTGCTTGCTCCCTACAAATACACTGTGGTGCCATTTCCCAGAGTGGAAGTTCATTTGGTGTGATGCGTTTACAAATATTGTGGCATAGAATTTCTAAACATTTGGACCCCAATGACATGCACACAAAGGCCTACTCTCTTCTTGAAATTGTCATGCGATATTTATGTCCACTGTGAAGGAGACTGCATATTTGAAGTTAATACACCCCCGCATTAACCAGAGGCATGCCAGATACGAACTGTAAACTTCAGCAAAGCCACATAACCTCCCCCAAAACTGTGATTTGCGGCAGTGGTGTTATTCGGAACCGCAGCTTTTTTCACAATGGCGCCAGTAGCGTGTGGGGCCACAGTGCCGTGAGAACAGGAACTGAGAAAAGGGAAATGAGCTGAGCCGAAGCGAACCGGAATTTTGGACAAACAGGACACACAGACACTCTTCACTCACGTGACTCGCTCACTGCTCACTCACGAAAATTCGCTCAACAACCACTCACTGGGATCTCATCCTCCCAAACCAACACAGCCATACGGATTAAATATGGGCAGCATCACAACAATGCCCTTCATTTAACCAAAAAAGCCTCAGTCTTAAGACCTTTTCAAACTGGGCCTACATGATTGGTATATTTGACTCGATTCATGGGTGTTGACTTCATACGAGGGAAACAGGAGTACTTGGTGAAAACCCACCAATGCAAGAAGGTAAGAAGAAAAGTCCACAGAAACGGATTGCTGTTGTGAGGCTTCGCTTAAATTCTATCACTTAGCCAGTTAAAGATATAGATTATTATTACAGTAGAAAGTACCCAGTGAGCTTGAAATCTCTAGATGCAGGATTCCTGTGACAACAAATGTTCGAAGGCAACGTATGCGGGCAACACTGTGGGGAACACTATGCAATATGTGCAAAGATGAAACCCTAAATGTAATAATAAAATAAGTAGTAACACGCAAAACTGCACAGCACAAAAATGTCCACTAAATTAATAATAAATAGTGAGTGTAACAGTGGCATGGAAATATATTAAATGCAAAAGCACCAGCCAATCTCGTCAGCACCAGGCGATATCTTAACAGTACTGAAACGACCTCACCATCTGATCCATCTCATCACCGATGCCGTGAGCTCAGTGTGCATGCTCCCGATATGCGGTTACCCTGGCATCTCACGCAGCCACCGCTTCCTTCACAGTCCAATGCTCCCTCTGACCAGGCCACCCAGGTACATGTGCGTGACGGTGATCATTCTCCGGCCACTGTCAGTCTGGTTTGGCTACGATCTCTCCGACTGCTGCTCGAGGCTCAGAGCGGCTGGATATTGCACAGAGGTGCTTGTGTCCACGGCTAAGCGATGGGAGACGAATACGCTCAGAACACTGCCACCACGGTTGGGGGTACCACACTACGAGCCTGGCCAAGGGACACTCGCCAATTTTACCAGCACCAGGCGATACATTAACAGATCACTGGCTGCAACTTGAATGGCAAAAGCAGGCTCTCCGTTGTGGATCAATAAAGGTGTCTTCTAATTTTCGATACTTGACTAGGGGGTTCTACACCCAAAACTAACGTGGCCAAACGCCACAGCCCCTGCAATCAGGGCACTGTAGCAGTTTACCTACAATGAGAGCCCAAGCGCAACTTTCCCTCTCTCCTGATGCAGCCACCACGTCCCAGGCGTCATGGTAACGACTTATTCAATGATGAAAAAATGACGGCTATGATCTAAATGGCAATAACATAAACCCGAACCCCTCTATACCTCCAGTGATTACAGCTTCAGCAGCTGAACCGAGGTGATGAACTGAACTTAATCTCACATTAACTGTATTTTTGGGGACAAGGGTGGTCAAAACAATATAATGTCATTTATGGAAAGTGACAAAAACCTAAAACCGTGAGATCTATGGTAGTTGACAACTTGCGCTAAATGACAATGACTCAAGCGTCAAATGCACATTTGGAGGCTGTTTAATGTGAAACGTTAAACCCCCCCCCCCCGTCTAATATGGCCACTTTAACCAGACCGCCTAAACCTAACGAGTCGAACGCCAAGTTTCCTAACAGCCAAGTCTAGCAGTCCCCCCCTTGCGTAACGCCAGCTAGCACGCACCGCGTACTGCATTAACGCACTTGGAGCGAGTACCTTTGTTTACAAATCGCTCGACTCATTTACGGCACACACACAAGTCTACGTAGGGAAAGGGTTCCCAAAAACATATTTATTTATTTAAAAAATAATGCTCGTGCTTGGGAATCGAACTGCGAGCGTGTGGCTGTAACGCAGTGCGATCTACGAGGACACGCATCTTGCGTGCACATGCGCTGACAATGACATCGGTGGCGGCGCTTGACAATGGTTCGAGTGTCTTGCGCACGTTCGGCGTCACTCCATGCCGCTCCTCTTTGCTATGGATGCCCATTGGCTTGTGTCAACGTTACACGGCTGAAGCGGTCAAACCGGTCGACGGAAAACAACGAACGTGTGCACACACGAGGTGCGTGTCCCTGAGCAGGTGAACGTTGTGGGCAAATTCGCTGTGCAGCCGCTGACGGGACCGCTCAATCGGGGCTCCTGGTGCGAGGAGCGTCAAAGCATTTAAGCCACAGTCATGGGTGGAGAAGCAGAGTTGGACAAGTGTTCCCTTTTTTTAAACGTCAATAATCGTTTCGGTCGGAGTAAGAATTCTCGGAGTGTACAGTAACCTACTCGTTTTTGACGGTTAACGCACAATGCACCTTCCTTGGCCATAACACATGCTGTACTATGTGCAAAGTGTGGTTTTTGTTCAGTTTGACCGAAGAGATATTCGGTTCGGGCCCAAGGAACCCTTTCGCCGAAGACACCGGAGGAGCGACCACACCTGGAATAACACAGCCACACCTGTCACAGCCACCGCACCTGAAGTCATACGCACTCATCATCACATTAACATCGGACATCACACACACACGAAGTAATACTTACCATGCATGCGGCCCATGTCGCCCCTACCGCACACCGAAGCACTACCGCGGTACAACCAGCGTCCGCGCACAGGCGCCGAGCTCCCGTGCGCGGCCCTACGCACCTCGTCCTTACCTGTGCCTCTAGGCTCGCCTCACCCCCTTAACACCTCATCCCCTCGCCCTCGCCGGCCGAGGCCCCCCCCGTCCGCCCAGCCGCTGCGCCCCTAGGGGGCTCGGGTCCCCGCCGCCGCTGCCGTTGCTGCTAGTCGATGCCCGGGGTCGGCGGAAGCGCGTATAGGGCCCCCGAGAGTCGCGCGAGATCGGAGAGCCACGGGGGATCGGAGACCCTGGG
>JAZEWT010000013.1:7031868-7046288 GCA_036362905.1 Mordacia mordax
CACCTACACACCCACCCACACACATCCACACACACACACACACCTGCACACATGCACACACACACACACCCACCCACACACACACACCTGCACATCCACGCGCCCACACAATCACACACCCACTTACACACCCACCCACACACATCCACACACACACACCCACCCACACACATGTACACACAAACACCCACCCACACACACCCACCTGCACATCCACATACCCACATACACATCCACGCACCCACACATCCACACCCACCCACTGATCCATTCATCCACACATCCACGCACCCACACATCTACACACCCACCCACACATCCACACCCACCCACTGATCCATTCACCCACACATCCACAACAACAACAAATGCCATTCGTCACTAAGTGGCGGTGGCGTCACAACGCGCCTGTGCCAGGCCATATGCACCTTGAAGCCACGTGACGTGTCGAAGGCTCGCTGACAAGAGGTCACGGGACAGACCTAGGTGCCAAGGGTTGCCTGACTGAGATGACCGGCAGATACACCACCTGTGCTCCACACTGTGCTAACCTGCTGCGTTATATCCGTCCGGCGCTACGCTCGTGGCTGCGTTGCTCCTCTGCCCTCGGTTGTTGTTAGAGGGCGACCGCCTCCAACTGCCCCGTAGCGTCCTTCATGATCCTCCTCTACAGAGGCCGATCTTGACACCGCTAATATCAGTCTTCAGCAAGTCCACTCAGCTCCCCGTCCTCCTGGAGCTGTGTGGACTTGCTCTTTCCATCTCTTCTCTACTCCGTGCCGTGCCCGTTAAGCCCCCCTATTCGCCAAACATAAGCTGCTTTTGCATGCGATGGCTGCGCATAAGAAATACGCTACTCAGCTACCGTAGCCTAGCCCGCCGGAAGAGCTCACCAATGGGATTTTGTCCAGAACTTTTGAGAATTTGTGAGCTCCTCGCACAATAATAATAATGTTTACATTTCTAAAGCGCATTTCACCCGAAGATCACTGAGTGCTGGACAGAGCTCTGGAGAGAACGGCATGTTAACATCAGAATAGATCTCATCTCGTCTCATTATCTGAAACCGCTTAATCCTATATAGGGTCACGGTGAGCCGGAGCCTATCCCGGAAACACAGGGCGTAAGGCAGGAATACACCCGACGACGGGACGCCAGTCCATCGCCAGGCATTGCGGGACAATTTTAGTCTGCGAGCCAATCAACCTATCCAGGAGCATGCTTTTGGACTGTGGGAGGAAACCGGAGTTCCCGGCGAAAACCCACGCGGACACGGGGAGAGCATGCAAACTCCACACAGAAAGGCACCCGAGCCGAGAGATTCGAACCCGGGACCTTCTTGCTGTGAGACGTCAGCGCTAACAACTGGGCCACCGCGCCGCCCTCAGAATAGATCACTTCAGTAAAATAATGAGTATAAATCAATTGACATCATTATAAAAAAAAAATAATTGTTCACACAAATAAAGCAAGGAAGAAGTGTTCCTCAATCCTACCTGGTTAAAGCCAGGATGGATCGTAGGCAGACCTCACATCCACCCACTCATCCACCCAACCGCACAGCCAATCGCACACCCACTCAGCCTCACAAAAGACCAAGAAATCCTGTATAGCCTAACAGACTGTAGGGTCAAGACCTTTAAAGGTCGACATGGCACGCAAGGAGGTGGTTGACCAGCACCATGCCCGGCCGCCTTTGTCTCCCTAGTGGCAATGTTTATACACCGCACTAGGTATTAATTTAAGGCTAAGTCGACCTCGGGGAGGCCCACGACCGATTCAAAAAATCGTCACTGGTGTTTGCCGTGAGCGGGATTCAACCTCGGGTGGTGAGGTTTGTAGCCCAACGCACTACCCACTGAGTCACCACACACCCAATCTACCACCCACTCACCATCAACAAACCCACCCACAATAGAATCTGGATTTGCGACGGCGGTTTGGGGAGGCATTCATCCAGCAGTGGATAAGACATTACTGAGTACGGTGAATTCCTAGCTAGAGCCACATAGTGAACCACACCTTCAATAGTGCTGATTGCTGCTGGCTGCTTGGCGTTTTGGAGCGGTAAGCATCAGCTTAGCGGTCTCGCCATGCTCTCACTGAACGCGGCACATGGGGTCAGTGCAGCGGAAACATCCGCGCCCCGCAGAAAGAAAGTCCTGTCCGAGGCAGTGTTTGTGTGTCTCCCCCCACTCTACGTGGGTTTCCTCTGGGTTCTCCCGTTTCCTTCAGCAACAATAAAAAAACAATCATGAACTGACCGCAAACACAGTAGTATTTTGGACGCCTTGTCTGGCAAATGTTAATAATAATGATAATTGCATTTATAGAGCGCTTTTCACCAGAGGGTCACAAAGCGCTGCACAGAGCTGCGGAGAGAACGGCGTGTCAACAACAACAATATGAGAACGGACGATCAGTGAGGATAACGTAATGATGTAGGTTTTCACGGCTCGATGCATGATGATTGCTTCGAAAAGCTGCTCTCTCGGGACAGCCGCGTCGATCGCTTCCTCTCTCCACCCCGCCTCAGGTGCACACTGCGCCTGAGGATGCTTCTAACGTGTGAGGCGAAACGTCGCGAAGTGGAGAGAGGAAGCAATCGACGCGGCTGTCCCGAGCAAGGATAACTTTTTTGGAGGGGGGGGGGTTGTTGGAGTCGGATAGCTGAGTGGCTGTCTTCCTCCAGCCTCTTTGTGGTTTTCTCGCTCCTCCATAACCGTGTCTTGTCCACGACCAGACGTGGAATCTGTGTGACGCGTTAGCCATTGTATTATATAAATAACGAGAATAATAAATTTTTTCAGAAGTGCCTTTCACCCCGAAGGTTACAAAGCACTACACAGAGCTATAGAGAAAACGGTATCTCAAAAAGAAGATCAGAATAGCTCAAATAAATAACAATGACTATAAATCAATGAAAGGCATCAAGTAAATATTAAGCAATTATTAAAACAAATAAAGGAAGGAAGAAGTGCTCCTGAGCAGGCACCAGTCAACAGTCCGCCATTATCTAAGTACACAGCAATTGGCAGCATCACTCGTCTCCTGTCCTATGGGGACCATGATCTGACACTGCTGTCATGCAGGACCCTCGGACGGCAGTGAGGTGAGCGAGGGGTGGCCATGGGCTCGAGCTGGAGCCGCTGAGCGTCTCCGCCATGGGGCGCGGCACGGGGCCGCCCCTGTGGCTGGGCGCGCTGCTGGGCGCTGCTCTCTGCTCCTCGGCGCGTGGCCCCGCGCGCCCCCCCGCGTGCCCGCACGGGTGTCGCTGCGACGGCCGCATCGTCTACTGCGAGTCGCTTGGCCTCGGCGACCTCCCCGCCGACGCGTCCCCGCGGGCGCATGGCCTCTCGCTGCGCTACAACGCCCTGCGCGAGCTAGGAGACGGGGCCTTCGCGCGGTTCCGCCACCTCACCTGGCTCTATCTCGATCACAACCACGTGGGGCCCGTGGCGGCCGATGCATTCCGTGGGATCCGCAAGCTCAAGGAGCTGATCCTGACCTCCAACCGTGTGTCACGCCTCTCCAACACCACGTTCTCGGCCTTGCCCAACCTGCGCAACCTGGACCTATCCTACAACCAGCTGCGGCGCCTCGAGCCACGCCTCTTCGGCGCCCTGCGCAAACTGCAGACCCTGCACCTGCGCGCCAATGCCCTGCGCGCCCTGCCGCCGCTGCTCTTCCGAGACTGCCGCAGCCTCGAGTTCCTGGACCTGGGCCACAACCGCCTGCGCAGCGTGTCGCGCCGCACGTTCGCGGGCCTCCCGCGGCTCGCTGAGCTGCACCTGGAGAACAACCGCCTGGCGCGCCTCAACCTGGCTCTGTTCTCCCGCCTGCTGGGCCTGCAGATGCTCTACGTGCAGTGGAACCGCGTGGCCGAGGTGGTGCGCGGGGAGCCGCCCTGGGTGTGGAGCAGCCTGCGCAAGCTCGACCTGGCCGGCAACGAGCTGGCCGCACTCAGCGCCGACGCGCTGGCCGGGGTCCCCAACCTCCAGACCCTGCACCTGGACTCGAACCGCCTGCGCGTCCTCAGCGGCGAGGCGCTCGGCGCCCTGCGCTCGCTTCGCACGATCACGGCCGCGGGAAACCGCTGGGAGTGTGAGCGGCCGCTGTGCCCCCTGGCTGAGTGGCTGTGGGAGACGCGGGGCCAGTGGGAGGGCTCCGTGAAATGCGCATCCCCGCCGCACCTAGAGGGCACCACCGTGCTGGACGCCATGCGCGGCGGCGCTGCGTGCGCCGCGCCGCCGGAGCCGCCCGCAGGGCCAGCGCCGCCGCCGCCTCGTATCCCGCCCGCAGCCCCGGGAACGGCCAAGAGCAACCTCTCCGTGCCGCGTGCGCCACCCCGTCCTCCGCCGCCGCCGCCGCCGCCGCCACCAGAGCCCCCCGCGTCGCCCGCGAGCGCCGCACCCGGCTTGGACGCCGACATGGAGCGGCTGCCCCTCCACAAGGTGGTGACCGGCTGCGCCGCGCTGCTGCTCTCCGTGGGCCTCATCCTTCTCGTCACGTACGCGTCGTGGCGCCGCTACCCTGACACGCTGCGCAGGCTGCAGGAGGCGCAGGCGCGCGGCCCCGAGCGGCCCAGCTGGGCCCGCGCGGGGCTGGTGGCCGGGCTCGGGGGCGGCCTGCGCGGAGGCGTCGTGGCCGCCGAGCCGCCCGGCATCCCCATGGAGTACTACGTGGACTTCAAGCTGCCCGGGGAGGCCGCGGCGGGCGAGCGGGGACGCCTCGTGCTGCCCAATGGCCTCGCCGCGCCCCGCGGACTCGGGGCCGACTCCCGGCAGTGCGAGGTGTGAGGGTGAGGGGAGTGGAGGCGAAGGGGTGGGGTGAAGGCGAGAGGGGGGTGGAGGCGAGGGGGTGGTGGAGGCAAAGGGTGGGGGTAAGGGGGTGAGGTGAGGGGGTGAGGTGGTGGCACAGGTAGTAGCGCTGTCGCCTCACAGCAGGAAGATCCCAGGTTCGATTCCCGGCTCGGGTGCCTTTCTGTGTGGAGTTTATGTTCTCTCCCCATATCCCGTTGGTTTATTCTGGGCACTCCGGTTTCATCCAACAGTCCAAAGACATGCTGCCTACGTTAAATTCCCTGCAGTGCCCTGTGTTGTATCCTGTTTACTCCTCCCCACTGGACAACTGTTAAAAAGAGCTGCATCGCTCAACTGTTCGTTCCAGCTACTGCCAGGTGTGATGGGAAATGATACGCGCGGTGCGGTGATGCCAAGCGTGCAGTTACAGTACGGCCACCACGCTGACCACTCCACGCTCGCTCGGTGCACGCGACCACTCCTCACCTCCCTCACCCCCCCCCCGCACCCCCCGTCACCCTCAGCCACTCCACAGCGACGGCGCCATCTGCACGTCTCCCACCCCCCCACCTCCGGCTCCCACCCCGTTCGGTGACTCTCCAGGGCCGGGCCCCCTGCGGATTGAGGGCATGGCGGAGTCCTCTACTGAGCCATACGTCTCTCGTGCAGATCCCAGTACCACGTGTGTGTGCCGTGAGCTGGGGTACGGGGCTGTGTGTATGTATTCGTGTGCAGGGGGGGGGGGGGGTAGGCGTGCACCTAACCTGGTACATGCATCGTGGTGAAGACACCGTCACTTAATGGCAATGGGCGGTTGTTGGGGATAAAGGGGTCTGTGTGTGGAGGAGGTATGCAGTCAGTGTATGTGTGTGTGTAGAGGAGGTACAGAGGTCGCTCCACACGAAGCTTCGGGTCTTCTCAGTTGCGGTCATACCCTCTCTTCTCTATGCTTGCGAAACGTGGACCCCCCTGGCGGAATATCTGCGTCGTCTTGAAACTTTCCAACTTGCCTGCCTACAATCCATCATGGGTTTAACCGAGTTAGACTTTTGTGAGGAACTCACAAATTCCTGAAAGATCTGGACAAAGTCCCATTGGTGAGCTCCTCCGGCAGGCGAGGCTGCGGTGGCTAGGTCATGTAGCCCACATGCCCAGCCACCGCATGCCCAAGCAGTTGCTGTTTGTCCGGATAGAGGGGGCTAAGCGGGCATCGCACGGGCTAGAGAAGAAATGGACTTATGTGGCACAGGAGGACCTGGAGCTGAGTGGACTTGCTGAAGACTGGTACCAGCGGTGTCAAGATCGACCTCGGTGGAGGAGGAGGATGATTATGAAGGACACTGTGGAGCAGTTGGAGGCAGTCGCCCTCCAGCAACAACGGAGGGTGGAGGAGCAACGCTCACAATAACGAGCGGAGTGTCGGGCAGCTAAAACACAGCAAGTTGACACAGTAGGGAGCATAGGTAGTGCATCTGCCAGTCATCTCAGTCAGGCAACCCATAACACCTGGGTCTGTCCCGTGACCTCCTGTCAGCGAGCCTTCGAGACTTCACGTGGCTAACAGGTGCATATGGCCTGGCACAAGCGCCGTGATGACGTCACCGCCACTTAGTGGCGAATGGCGGTTGTTGTTAGTATAGGGCTCAGTGTGTGTGTGTAGAGGAGGTATAACGCTCAGTGTGTGTGTGTAGAGGAGGTATTGGGGTCAGTGTGTATGTGTGTGTGTAGAGGATGTATAGGAGTCATTGTGTGTGTGTAGAGGAGGTATAGGGGTCAGTGTATATGTGTGTAGAGGAGGTATAGGGCTCAGTGTGTGTGTGTAGAGGAGGTATTGGGGTCAGTGTGTATGTGTGTGTGTAGAGGATGTATAGGAGTCATTGTGTGTGTGTGTGTAGAGGAGGTATAGGAGTCAGTGTGTGTGTGTGTGTAGAGGAGGTATAGGAGTCAGTGTGTGTGTGTGGAGGAGGTATAGGGGTCAGTGTGTGTGTTTGGAGGGGGGGGTGCAACCCTAAGTTATTTCCCTCCTCGCTCTCAGAATGCGACCCCTCCCTTGTAACGGGCGGTTCGTGAGGGGGCCCCTCACGGTAGTCGGTAGGGGCCCCCTAGCCCTGGGCCTCCCTCGGTCATTTGCCTCATTTGACGGAAGTGCATCTCGGCTGTCTGACCCCCCCTCCCTTCAATAAATGGTGCGTTGTGCTCGGGTCACCGTGTCCAGTCTCCTTACGAGGGCCGGGGTGCAGGAGGTGTGACCCGACCCCAGACTGGCTCTGAAACCCTGAACCCAGAGTCTGCGTTAGCTTTGGAGAGATTGTGGTGGGATTGTGAACGTTTCGACCGGATGCGAATGACAAGGCGCTCTGGGTAAAGATTCCGCGCAGGGGTCTGGTGGAGGTGTGGGCAGCGGGCGAGGTTCTATACCCAGAGCTCGCTGTAGTGGTGGACGTGGAGTCGGAGGTAGTGGAGAGTGCGGTCACGGTCACGAACGTAAGCGTCGATTAGAATGTGTTTTTTTTACCACATGTGGTGTTTAAGGTGGTGTGTGTGATGGTATTTTTTTACCACATGTGGTGTTTAAGGTGGTGTGTGTGATGGTACCATACAAAGGTGGGGTCTTACCAACAGGTCTACCAAAACCAAGCACCTGCCTGGACATTTTGTGCCACCAAACGCTCCACCCCCTCAGCTCTCCTTGAGTGATGGGGCAGGTGTGGAGAGAGTGAAGTTTCCATATCTAGCCAGTGTGCTTATGGCCGGCACTGGTTTGGCAGCAGAAGTCTTACTCCTAATAAATCGGTTGGTGTTATCTTTTCATCGGCTGCGTAACGCTGTGTGCAAGCTGCCTGACCTGTCACTCCACACGAAGCTTTTGGTCTTATCAGCTGCAATCCTGCCTTCTCTTCTGCTTGTGAAACGTGGACCCCCCCCCCCGGCAGAACATCTGTGCCGATTTGAAACTTTTCGGCTGACCTGCATAAGATCCATCCTGGGTTTCACGGAAATATCTGGGCAGAGTCCCATAGGTGGGCTCCTCCGGCTGACGATGCTGTGACACCTCAAGTGGCCTCAAGGTGCACCTGGTCTGGCGCAAGCGCCGTGCTGACGTCACTGCCACATAGTGGCAGTGACACATGGTGGCAATGACGTCACCAATTGGTTGTGGTGTTGCTGTTATGCTTGTATTGGTGTTTGGTGGTGTTGCTGGTTTGCCGGAGAGATGATGCCTGAGCACGAGATGGCGTCAGCCTGGTGAACATGGTGATTCGCACATATTAATCTCACTAAATATTGTGGGGGTTGCTAGTAGACAAGAGTAGGTGGCACGTGGCTCGGAGCCAGCCAAGGCCATAACGAGTGGTGTACTGGATGTGGTGTGCCGGGTCTGGAAGGAATGCTGTGGGTTGTCGACCGGAGAGGTTGGCCGGAACGCGAACCATGCTAGCGGATCGCGGGGTGCCGCCACGTTTAGAACATCCGAGGGCACATGCCCGAGGCTGCGGTGCGCGGCCGCTCCATCCCAAAGGCCCACGATCGCTCCGCAAAACACATTTGGCAACAATGTCACAGTACGGCACCCACACGTGGACACCACTTAGTGGGAGCCAATTACGTCATTCAATAGGGACTCATCTCGGCTGCTGCATGAGCAGGAGACCGAGGCGTCGCCGCAAAACTTGTGGAAAATTGACGGGACGTGCCATGGAATGCTAAGGCTGAGCGCAAGTCGCGCGGTGTTTGGCCGGCTGTAGGGAGCTGTGCCATAGCTACGTGGCCTCGGGCGGCAGGGTGTCTTTGCAGCGGTAACATCGGCGCATCTTCAGAAGGTCCTGCCTGAGGCGGTTTGAGTCCGAGTTCACTGGTTTTCTCACAAATCCCCCCCCCCCGCACTCATTTATCCGAAAAGAGAGTTACATAACCACGCAGTGTCTGGTGGGTCGGCGCCGGCTGATGGTGCGTGGCTGTCTCTCCCCCTCTCTGCGGTGTCCTCGCAGCTCGGAGTCAGTCTTGGAACGAATGCCTTCGACATTCAACGAACACTGTGCCACACATTGTAAACTCAATGCCTGTCTGCTCACCACCTCGAGAAGAGGGCTTCCATAGCGTTGCTATAGTTGTGCTGTTCCTTCACCGCCTGTTGCGGGAGCGCAGACTACAGTCGCTGACCACATGGTGCATGTTTCGGGCTGCATGGCAACAGTGGCACTCTGGCTTGTCTTTTTTTTTGTTACTGTTATGAAGATGTGCGCATCGGCCTATCGATACTCTGCGCCAATATTCCGATTTGGTTGATGTTTCACCAGTGCCTTTAGAAGAAGGTCAAAGGCAGGTGGTGCGACGTGTGGGTCTAGACAGTTGGATGGTGTCACTCTGCCCCGCTAGAGAATCGCAGGTTGAGCTGTCGGCAGTGACCAACATTGATCATGTCTTGGTGAATACTGACGTTGTTTGATAGGTAGAGGTTAGGTATGTCAGACGGACCAATATCAACCTCTTGCGGGATGTGATATTTTAACATCCAGAGCGTCTGGAAATGAAATTCAGATTTATTTTCTAGGGAATATTAAGATTCGATTGTTTGATATTTGCGTCATTCTGATAGCGGCGCACAGCCATCTTGCGAGATGGACCCATTTCGGTCTGCAATTCTCAGTCGGTATTTTTTTCATTTATTTTGACCAATGCCAGCGCAAACGCCTACTCTTTTAAAATTATCACGAGATCTTTAACATCCATTGCTGACCGACCAAGCAGTGAAAATTTTATAAATACATTCAGTCGAATTAAGTTGCAAAGCTTTCCTTTCGGGATAGTGGTGTCGAACGCTTCCCTTTCTCACCGTGATGTTTCGCCTCCCACACATCGAAGGCATCTTCAGCCGTTCTGAAGACGCATCGAACTGTGCAAACCTACATCAGTACACCCAGCGAAATCGCCAGGGCAGCCTGCCGATCAGTGTGCAACAGCCGGGCCATTTTATCGTCCCGCGTAACGAGCGGGCAGCCGCGTTAGAAATCTCTTACCACATCCACACCGCGGAATCTGTGCGAATGTAGCGTATGCGTGGGCGAGCCCCGGGGGACAGCGGCCGCGGGGATTTGACCACTGACTCAGGCGCCTTATAGGACGTGGGGTTGTGCGGCAACCGCCACCCGCGTGAAGCCCGTCGTGTGCCGAGGGGGCTCTCGTTTGGGCTCCGACGAGACATAAACGCCGTTTAGCGGGCGCGCGTTTCCCAGGGAAGCGCGACGGGGTTTTAATGTGGGGACTTCAATTACTCAGGCGAGCGCGCAGCCTCCAGGACTTGATCGTTGATGGAATGCACTCAGCGACCCGCGTCGTGCATTGGGAACGCGAGCACGACGACCAGCAGCTCCATCAGCCTCGAGCGACATCCAATTACTCATCACACACGCTCTCCCCCACCACGACCACACGCCGGCTGGCTAAACACTAGTTCACCAGAGTGCTGCACAGCAAGGCGGTGTCGCCGAGACGGAACAACGGCTTGTGGCAGCCATGAATTGGGCCACCCACCATATACAGTCCCCCCCCTCCCTTCGCCTTGCCCAGCCCACCAGCCCCGAGGTAGGCAAAACAGGCAGTATTTGCAAATCAATGTTTATTAACACGAGCATTTCGAAGGGTCACAGATTGCAGGTTCTGCACCAGTGCGTTGCTGATGTATGTGTTCCTGCAGGATGGATGGGTAACGGGCAGCAAGCATGACCTGTGCCCGAGGCAGCACAATCCGCATGCAGGTATTTGAAGGTTACGCCTTCAGGGTCTGCACAAAGGCCCACAGCTCGCTCAGCACCTGTGGAGGTCAGATACACGTAGTTGACCACCCACAACCAGAATACTGTGACCATGACGGACCAATATCCTAGGGTAGCAGGGTCCTCCGCAAGGAACAGTAAACGGCGGTGGGTATTATTGCTCCGTCTGCTGCACACTGCGGAAAGTGTGCAAGGATCCCCTTCAGGGAAATCTATGTACAGGTGCCCCTTCCCCCCCAGACTACAGCGCCTGAAATTGTAATGCGCTGAGAAAACGTTTAAAAGTGTGGCATATCCTGCCTTTAATTAGCTCATTTGCAAAGTCTACTTGGGGTCACAGACGTTCGCGCTCACCTTTGGATCCTCAACCTTGAAGCTGCTCTTGATGAAATTGGAGAATTTATCTTCCTTCTTGGGCAAACCCACACCCTGAAGGCGACACGCAGTGCATTAGGACCGCGTCGGGCAATGAGACACCCTCTATGAACGTCAGCACGGCTCGTTTGTGATTTAAGGCCGTGATCACATTATTACTCGACCTCATTAACCCCCCGCGCCACGTCGCACGGTTGGGAACAAATGCGCCGAGCGGACACGCAGAAACAAATAACGGCCGCTATGGAAATGTCACCTTTTCGACCTTCTGCTTCAGTGTGGCCTTGATGTCTGCTGTGGGCAGGGGGCTCTTGGGGGTTTTGGGTTTGGCCGCCGCATCTGGAGTCTGGGCGAAAAAACGCACGGCACAACGCTGAACACACGCGCCCACAAACCCACTCAGATGTGACAGCTACACAGAACACGTACACCTGTCATACCACCACTCCATTCTAAAAGCAACATGAAATACACTCACAGTAAAATACATGCAACTCCTCGCGCGTTTGTGCAGTTACTTGGTGTAACACGTAGGTCCACAGATGCGCGGGGAGGCACTGCGCCTGCTGCAGCTCACCTTGGTCTTCCTCTCGGGGGTCTGGCTCGGCGTCGCTGGGGCGTCCCCATTCTGACCGTTCTTCGGAGCTGCCTGCCGTCAACAACCGGTAGAGCAACGCGGGTGAGCACTGGCTGACAACTGCGATTGCTGGTACCAAAACAAAAATTCCCCCCTGCTTCATCGCCGAGAATTGGTTGGGACAACTGTTAACCAGAATATTGGAGGCAAATGGCAACAAGAGGGGCTGGTGTGGCTAGCCTCACGCCCAGCCATCTTTGTCTCCCCAGCGATGCTGAGTCACCATACAAGGTACCGATGTGCGGGATCGTAGTGCCGTGCGCACGTCGCTACACCACCACTCCCCACAGGCACGTGCCCACACGTGAATGGTTCTCTCCCCATGTCCTCACCTTGCCTGGATTCACGGCTGCTGCCTTGTCCTCTCTGGAAAAGAGAGGACGAGTGTCAACATACGCACAACTATGCCTTCGTCAGTGTTATTACGTCCCTGCTTCGGAGGTGAGGGGGGCAGTAACTCCAGTAGCAGCTGGCTCTCGTTAAAGCTGCCCCAGCCCACCACCACCACCACCTCCCCCCCCCCATATTCCAAAAAAAACACTAATGCAATGTGCAAGTCAAATACGTACCCTTCATTTCCAAGCACCTTCAGCTTTTTCTGCAAAAACGAAAATGCCCGCAGACATCGGCTGTTAGTTGTGCATCCGATTATTATTCAGAGTAAACAAAGGCCGCGGGAGTAATGTGTGGGGGGGGGGATACGGCGGAGGAATTGGGAGGAGGGGTACACACCTGCGCACCCCCCGCGGGCGACGCTTCATTGGCGCGTTTCCTGGCTGGCACCACGGCCTGCTCCTCATCTTCCTCATCATCGCTCTCCATGTCGGACAGCATTTCCTCTGAGGCTGCACACACGAGGCACGACGAGAGGTCAACTGCCATGTAATGCGGGCCCCTGAGAAAGGGTCACCCTGTGGGAGGATTAGTGTGGAATGAGGACCCGTCTGGGCCCCTGTGCAGGGAATTTTCCATTCCAGTGCCGTTGTTGACGTGCTATTCTCCCCGCAGCTCTGTGAAGCGCATTGTGACCCTCGGATGCAAAACGCTCTATTAATGCAATTATTATAAATTATTACACAATGTACATATATTTAGCGTATTAGCCATGTCACTCATACCTGCACAGGAACACTTCTCCCTTTATCTGTTTTAAGACTTAATTTTTAATGTCCTTAATTGATTTATAGTCATTATTTTATAGGCCATTGTATTCGTAGCTATGCGCAGTGCTTTGTGACCCTCGGGTGAAATGCACTTTAGAAATGCAAATATTATTACTCACTCAGCACGTGCTGGCCACAGATGTGCACGGGGCCTGCGCCGGCCGTGAGTCGGAGGACGACGGGAGGAGCCAGTTCAAGGCCCGAGAGCGATACCTGCACCATGCCACACACACGCCAACATCCCGTTAACACCGCCACCCCATGACGCTTTGTGACCCTCGGGTGAAAAGCGCTCCATATATGCAATGATTATTATTATTGGCGCCGCCACAAAATAACCCCCGCATCACCATGGCAACCTCACAATCACATCACTACTACCACGATGAACACGACGAAGCAAATCGATAAATAATTAACACATCACCACCATTACACACAGGATCCTCGCACATCAACACGCCACCATACCAAGTCACCAGTCACCACAATCATGCGCATCCAACAATCACCAACAACATCACTAAACACACCACCACATCGCAACACATTAAGCACCCGACCAAAACATTACCGTCGTCTTCGTCGGCTTTCACCACGGGAATCTATAACCTCGCCATCATAGCTGGAACCACCACAGCACCACACGCCTCCTAGCACCAGAGCGCGGCCCATACCGAGGGCTGCACGGAGGGCTTGAGTGTGACCACGGGCACGGTCACCATCTTCCCCGAGTGGTCCAGCGCCTCCACGCTCACCGAGTGGAACTCGTCGGGAGCCCCGGTCCCCAGGGAAACCTGTGTGCGGTGGGGAGTGCGCAGGCAGTGAGGCTGCGTGGCCCAGATTGAGTGCGGGGCCGTTATGACCCCAATGCACGCGAGACAAGGCGTGCAAAATAATTACCTAAACCAAATAATACCGACACCTTTAACCGTGAAAAACATTACGGGCTCTTAAGTACGTTTATGAAATCGTGGTATTTGGCCACGCATCCAGGGCCGCTGGAAGGTGGTGACCCGAGCTCTGGTTTGGTTTGCTTGCACCGCCACTAGTGTGGGGGCGAGGGTGTGCGACGCACCGTCTGCAGCAGCAGGTGATGTTCCATATTTGGGTCATCCTCCTCCTCGAACGCGAACTCCTTCTTTGCTGCCGTCAGCTCGCAGCCTGCGGGAACACGGGGGTGAGCGATGTGGGAGACACACGCCGAGCGGCTCACAGCCATTCCAGCAACGGCGGCGCTGGTGATAGCGGTGGCGGCGAGAGGCGCACGGGAAAGTGGCAGAGACCACAAGCTGGGGTGGGGGGTCTCGAGACGCGGCTGGGAGGGGGCGTGGGACCCCGGTTGGGACCCTCGCGGCGGCTCAAGAACACGTGCCAAGACCAATGCGCTGCAGTTGGATCGGTTTTAGAGATAATTTTAACACCGCTAGCTGGTTAAACCTGAGCAAACATCCACGTCCAGCCATGTCTCCTTATTGGCGCACCAGGTACACATTTAAGGTTAAGTCGACGCAGGGTTGGTCCAAGAAGTACGACAAAGATCCCCGGTATGGCCTGAACACACGGTTGGGTTCAGCGGTATTAGCACCTATGAAGGCAGGAACTACACACAAGGGGGGGTGGGTGGCCGAGACCTCACCCGGCCGTCTTTATCTCCTAAGAGTCAAGT
>JAZEWT010000013.1:7061110-7074939 GCA_036362905.1 Mordacia mordax
GTTGGAGACGATCAGGTAGGCAGGGGTGCCAGGGAGCAGTGCATTGCAGTAATCGATTCGTGAAGAGATGAAGATGTGTATTAGCTTCTCAGCATCGGAGGGTGACAATGCTACGCAGTCTATGTTTCTGAAACGGAAATAGGCTACCTTCACACGTTGTTGATGTGTATCACGACGGTGAGTGAGGAATCAAGAGTCACTTCTAGACTCTGGACTGCCTTAGCATCTTCAATGGTCAAGCATCATTTGGATAGATTCAGCCTTGGACAATTGGTGCAGGGTTCCGACAAGCAAAACTTCTGTTTTGTCATTTAGATTTAGGAAATTTGAATGGAGCCAGGCCTTCACAGTTAACAATGAGGACGACATATAAAGACAAGATGCATTGATAGATGGCTTTGCATGGATATAGATATGGATGTCATCAGCATAGCAATGCTAAGACTGAGGCTGCGCAAAATATGGCCGTATTTAGATACTGAAAAAGAGTAGGCCGAGAATTGAGTCCTGAGGAACTCCAGACAAAACAGGATGGATCTCTAAGTTTTGTCCTCCGAGGCTGACGAACTGCTTCCGATCGGAGAGGTAGGAGCTCAGCCAGTGACCCCTATACCCTCCAGTCACTCAAGTATGAATGGGTGGTCAATGGAATGGAAGGCAGTGCTCAGGTCCAGGAGGACAAGAATACTTGTCAGCCTTCATCAGCAGCTATGAGTAGGTCATTAAGTACTTTGACCATAGCAGTTTCAATACTATGGCTGAATCTGAACCGGAATTGGAAGGGATCGAAGAGGTTATTGTTGAGACTGTGTTTCTAGAGTTGCACGGCTACTGCATGTTCAAGGACCTTCGAGAGGAATGGTAGATTTGAGATGGGGCAATAATTATCAGGTATGTTGCAATCGAGGCCAGGTTTTTTTTTTAAAGCAGAGGGGTAACTGTGGCACATTTGAATAGTGGGGGAGCAATGCCAGAGCGAAGTGAGTCATTAAAGAGATTAGTGATGAAAGTGGCAAGGGATTTAAAAATTTGGCCGGATGATTTTGGATGAGAAGGGGTCCAAGGAGCAGTTTGTAGGCCGAGATTTGGTAACTAATGAAGAGACATCGGATTTCAATAACCAGGAGTTTTGAAATCAAGGTAGTTGAAGGGACATTTATTAAGGTATTGGTTGGCGATTGAGGCTGAGTAGAGATACAGTAGGCTTCGAGTTTTTCTGAGAAAAACTGAATTAACTAATCCGCCTGATTTTTATTGAAGAGAAGTAAGGGTTATTGACTGGTTGGACGTAGAAGCCGATTAATGGTAGAGAAAATAATCTTTGGCTTGTCGCAGGTATCAGCCAGAATGTTGGAAAAGTGGTTGGTACGGGTGCAGTCAAGTGCCTTCCTGTAGTGGTTGAGCTGTTCCTTAAACATTTGAGCATGAACGATGAGGCCAGATTTTCTCCAAATCTGTTCGGTCCTGCGTGCGTTCACTTTGAGATCTCTGAGTTCAGCAGTATACCAGAGGAATGGTTTTCTGCCTGAGGTATAGCGTAATTATAATGGGACCAAACCATCCCGTATGCTTGATAGCAGGCTGTTGTCGGTTTCGACTGTCACATCAGAGGCGGAGTGAGCCGAGGCAGAGAGTGATGAACTGTTTTTGGCTGCGGTAAATGTCTGGAGTGATGGCGTTAAGGTTTCATTTGGCGCTTGGTGATGGAAATGCTGAGGCAACAGCGCTACTCGCTGCGCCACCGTGCTGCCCTTCATGCCTTCATCGTTAACTTAATTGTTCAGTGTGTATAACTGACATCGTAAAAATGTTACTCTCTCCTTGCATATGATGGCAGCATTACGTTCGGAACCGAGATGCGGATGTCTGCTGCCTGTGATGAGCCATGCAGAGAAGCGTTCGTTCGTGTTAATTGCTACTCTTCTGTTGATGAGCGCATACTTGTGTTTTACTGTATGGTTTATAGTTTAGGTTGCGTGGTCACAGTCGCACTGTGGCTTGCGTATTTTTCACGGTGATGAAGATGTGTATGTTGGCGTGTCGGTATTCTCGATCAGTCGATGTTCTGATTAGGTTAATGTTGCACGGGTGTCTTGGAGGAGGAAGGTGAAAAGCAGGAGTTTCGAAGTGTGACTTTCCACTGATAGTGTTATTAAGCACGGCCGCGTTGTTCCATTCTGCTCGGAAGAATTTATTCTGGGTGAGATTCTAGGATGTTTACAGCGGCACGGACACAAAAAGGGGGATCGCGCTGTTCGACAACGACCAACATTGATGATTGCTTCGAAAAGCTGCTCTTTTGGGATAGCCGTGTTGATCGCTCCACCTCTCTCTTTCGCGACGTTTTGCCTCCCATGTTGGAAGCGCCTGAGGATGCTTCAAACGTGGGAGGCGCAACGTCGAGCCGTGGAAACATACATCATTACAACAACCAACAGCACTTGGTTGATGGGGCGATAATCAAGGGGGAGAAATCATGTGCACGGCTGGCGACTTGGAGAGAGGTGTCGAGGAGGAAAACCGAGGGAGAGGTGACATGCGGAGACCGAGTGGCAGGATTGTGTGAAGGGAGGATGTGAGCACGGGGCTTGCCTAAAGTGATAGGGTCCTACGAGTTATGTTGCTGGAACAATAAAGTTCCCCCACGAAAAGTCCCTCACGTGGACTGTCACAAGGTTACAGTCGCCAAAGCCACTCATTAATCATCTTTTAATATTTCAGGAACTAGACTACTGGGGCGGCACGGTGGCCCAGTGGGTAGCGCTGTCGCCTCACAGTAAGAAGGTCCCGGCTTCGAATCTCGGCTCGGGTGCCTTTTTATGTGGAGTCTGCATGTTATCCCCGTGTCCGCGTGGGTTTTCGCTGGCCACTCCGGTTTCCTCCCACAGTCCAAAAAACATGCTGCTGCAGAGGTTAATTGGCTTGCAGACTAAATTGCCCGCAGTGCCCGATGATGGACTGGCATTCCATCGTTGGTGTATCCCTGCCTTGCGCCCTGTGTCTGCCGGGATAGGCTCCGGCTCACGGCGACCCTGTACAGGACTAAGCAGTTTCTGACAATGAGATGAGACTAGACTACTGATAATTGTAACAACCCCATTAGCGAGAACCACATCTAGTGACAGACGGATGTCCACGTGCACATCGATGGTGAGACGCTGGCTCGTGGCGTACAGGGACACTGCTATTTGGGTCTCCGCAGGATGAACAAAAACTGCGGCGTTTTTTTTCTACCACACGGGCGCAATAGAAAGGCTGTTATTTAATAAGTATTCAAAAGCCTTGGATGTTGTTATACCGGCGATGTTGTTATACCGACTGGCGTCCCGTCGTCGGGTGTATTCCTGCCTTACGCCCTGTGTTTCCGGGATAGGCTCCGGCTCACCATGACCCTATATGGGATTGCGCGGTTTCAGATAATGAGATGAGATGAGATATTGTTATAGCAATTTGCCCATCCATAAACACAAGAATGTACACAAAACAATCGTTATTATTTAAAAGTTCCTTAAAAGAGAAATATAATTGAACTTCTAGAGCGCTTTTCACCAGAGGGTCACAAATTGCTACACAGAGCTGCGGAGAGAACATGTGGTGAGGTTGATGAGTACCGCTGTCAGAAGCCATTTATCACTGTCGTTGCACACCAACGAGCCGGCCTCCACACCACCCAAGACCGATCGTTGTCGCGCCCTGTGGATCCCTGGATGTGCACGCCGTTGCTCCTCCTCACGTGGTGGCGACACCAGTGACGCGGACGGGAAGCTTCTTGCCTTGCAGAACATTCACCTCACAATAGCAACACTGCGCGTCAACCGAGCTCTCTACCTTAACATCGGCCGTTCTCTACATCACACACCGTCAGCTATCACATTTCCATCCAACTCTCTCCCGACTCTCTGCGCTTCTCCCTTATATTCCCTCAGCCCCCTTCCAGAACCTTCTACGCAATGCCACCTCAACCCCGTGCTGCTACCAGCTTACTCTAGTCTCTCGAACTTTTGATCGTTGCGTCACCCGAGTTGTTTACATCTAGGGCGAACCAACTGCTCCTAACCGTCCTCACCTGTCGATGACCTCTCTTCGGTCGACCACCCATAGAAACAGTGCCCAGCCAATCAGACCTAACCTGCACCCTGCTCACACCACAGTTGTCCCTCTCCCAGCTCAAACCCCGGGCGTGCCCATGTGCACTCAGCCTAGCACGCACGGCACCCCACTGAGCCATCCCCATTGCCACAACCCGGCGCCACTCATCACCGCCACTCATGGTCTATCACGCATGACCCACTCACCCATGACAACGCGATCCCCTTCACGGCCCGATCGTTGCGTGCAGGTGTGCAGGTGCACCTAGCCTGGCATGGCATGGGGCTTGGCACTACAACTGCATTATAGGCCAATCCACTTGAAATCTTTATGGAACACATGAGTCTTGAGACGAAATTTGAAGATGCCCAATGAATTAGGATGACCGAATCTCCAATGGAAGAGCATTCCAGTCTGGGTGCAGCGCGGGAAGGCTCTGTCACCCATCGAATGGAAACGTGATCTGGGCACCTGCAGCAAGCCCGTATTGGAGGATCGAAGTCGTGTTAAGGAGGATGCCTGAAGTAGGTCACGGATATATGTCGGAGCAGCGCAGTGAGAGCCTTATATGTGAGGAGCTTGAATTCAATCCTGTATTTTACCGGCAGCCAATGGAGAGACACCAGCACTGGGGATATGTGATCGTGGATGGGTGTGCGAGTGACGACTCGAACAGCCGCATTCTGCACACATTGGAAATGATTGATCAGGTAAACGTTGTTGCTGATTTGCCATTCTTATGTCGTTGTTGGTGTGCCGTTCTCTCCGCAGCTCTGTGCAGCGCCTTGTGACCCTCGGGTGAAAAGCGCTCTATCTCATTGTCTGAAACCGCTTAGTCCTTATGCAGGGTCACGGTGAGCCGGAGCCTATCCCGGCAGACACAGGGCGCAAGGTAGGGATACACCCACGATGGGACGCCAGTCCATCGCCGGGCACTGCGGGGCAATTTAGCCTGCGAGCCAATTAACCTATGCAGCAGCATGCTTTTGGACTGTGGGAGGAAACCGGAGTGCCCGGCGAAAACCCACGCGGACACGGGGAGAGCATGCAAACTCCACACAGAAAGGCACCCGAGCCGAGATTCGAACCCGGGACCTTCTTGCTGTGAGGCGACAGCGCTAACCACTGGGCCACCGTGCCGCCCAAAAGCGCTCTATATAAATGCAATTAGGCCGAGATTCCAGGTGGCAGTGCATTGCAGTAGTCGATTCGTGAAGAGCTGATGTGTATTAGCTTCTCATTATAGGGTGAAAGGATGTTGCAGTCTGGCTATGTTTCTGACATGGAAATAGGCTACCTTCGTCACCTTGTTGATGTGTATCACGAAGGTGAGTGAGGAATCAAGAGTCACTTCTAGACTCTGGACTGCCTTAGTAACTTCAATGGTCTGGTCGTCAAGCATCAATTATAGGTTCAGCCTTGGACAAGTGATGCGGGGTTTCGACAAGCAAAACTTGTTTTGTCGCTCTTTAGTTTTAGGAAATTTGAATTGAACCAGGTTTTTACAGTTGACAGTGAGGACGATATGCAAAAACCAGACGCATTGATGGATGTCTTTTCCTGGATATAGATTTGGATGTCATCGGCATAGCAATGGTAGCTGAGATTGAGGCTGCGCAGGATATGGACAAGTGGTTATATGTAGATACTGAATGAGGTGTATATACTGTACTGCGTGAGGCCAGAGAAAGTGGACTGGATACGAGTTGCAGCGAGGCCAAACAACACGGTGTTGCTGTGATGGCCACTACTAAGAAAACATTTTTTTCGTGGATATCTCTTAGCTTACTTTTGCCGTTGAGTCAGTGTTAAAAAATACTTCGCTCCGCCATTGTGAACGCGTCTCATGATGGGCGCCACGCCACGAACAGCACGATGGAGTACGGAGCTCTCCGTAGCCCCGACTGACGAGGAACCCTTACCCGAAACATTAGCCTGTAGTTTAGCTCCATTATTCTGTGATAAAGAAAACGCACTGAGCGCTAGCCGTGAGCTCCCCTCCTCCACGTGGCCGCCGCCCCCTGTGGTCCGGTACGCGCCGCAGGCCACGTGCTCGTGTTTACTTCCTGTCCGGTGCCGGACGTTGCGGCGCTGTTCCGGCATGCCTCGCGCGCGAGCCGTGTTGTGATGACGTCACTCGGCAAACACAAAAGCCGAGAGGGAGCAGGAGGCGGCGGCGAGGATTGATTCGGAGCGAGCCTCGGGGGGCTCAGCGCAGCCGGGAGTCGCGGCTCCTGCGGGCTGACTCGAACCCATCATCATCATCATCAACAACAACAACATTATCGTCGTCATCACCCTTGTGCTGAACATCATCCGTCTTCGTACGGAACCGTGCCAGGCGAGCCGCGTTTTCCACTGCCGAAACGGACCGGGGCTCTCTGATCGGAGCGGACCTGGGTCGCGAACTCGGGAGGGAGGAGGAGGAGGAGGGGGGGGCAGGAGTCTCGGCGGAGCGGCGAGAGGAGCCGGACGCGGGCCCGCGGGGAGGAGACGCGAGGGGACCGAGGGGGACCCGGGGAGGCCGCGATGCAGGCAAACGGCGCGCCCGACGTGGCGCCGCTTCAGAACGGCGAGGCCGGGGGTGGAGGCCTCATCGCAAACGGGCTGCCCAAGGACGAGGCGGCGACGAAGAAGAAACGGCCCTCGCTCTCCCAGACCGAGCAGGACGTGGTGCGCGTCATAGGGCAGTACCTCCACGGCCTGGGCCTCAGGTGAGCGACGCCGGGCTTCCTCCCCGGTAGCTGGGCACCTCACCACCCTGATCGCTACCTACCTCGATAACTCACTGCTCGCCCCGATGCCTAATCACTCATCCACGACCCGAGGACCTCACCAGTGATCCCGCAACTCGAAATCTAAATACCGTACCACGGATCTCGAGGTCTCACCGGCGAACCCGTTTCTGACCCCGATACCAGGAGACTCCACCACTCACCCCGCCACTTCATCGCTCACCCCATCACTCACCCCTGTTTATAATCTTTCATGATCTATAAGGCAAGTTGACTCCAGCGAGGTACGGGGTGAGGGTCATTGTCTTGAGGGTGAGGTGGTCGATTGAATAAAAGCCCAGCGTAGGCCATGTGGTGAGTTACACGGGTGAGGAACGGAGCGAGGCTGAGAGTAATGATGGTGAGTGCCTCTTCTGCTCACCGCTGCGGTGAGTGTGGCGGCGAAAGTCGTGGTGAGACTAATTCCCATGGGATATTCGTGGTGAGTGTGTCGTGGTGAGGGTTAGGGTCGTGGTGAGGCGGAGGGTAAGTGCGTATGATAGCTGGCCTAAGTGTCGAGAGTTAGTGTGTGGGACTTGGTGAGTGTCAAAGTGAGTGTGAGGGCTATAGTGAGGGCCGTGATGAAAGTGAAGGTCGTGGTGAGTAAAGGTCATGGTGAGGTTAGTAACATCCTTTATTAAACCGGCAAATTAAACCCAGGCCCATTGAGACACGTGATACATGGCCTCTTTTGCAAGACCTTGGTTACACAAAGTCACTTAAATATGCAACAATATTTAAACACGTTTAAATATTTTTTTAAATGTGGACTTTAACAATTCAACACATTTGTATGTAACTAAACGTGGGTTGCACTTTACGTGGTGGTTGTCCAGGTGAGGGTGAGTATAATGGTAATTGGGAGGTTATAGGGTTGTAAGAGTGGTGAGTGTTAGCTTCAATTGAGGAGGTTGTGATGAGTTGTGAGGATCGTGGAGATGGTGAGTAGCGTGGTGAGTGTCACGGTCATGGTGTCGGGCTCATTGTGAGGTGATGTGTGCCTGAATGCGGGAGAGTATGGTGGTTAGGGTCATTGTGATGTGGTGGTGAGTGTGAGAGCTGTGTTGAGATGGCGGAGGTCTCTCGGCTGTAAACAGCCCATCATGTCACATGCGCGAGTCTAATTAAAGGACATGGGGATGTCTCATCATCACCACCACCCCACGCAAGCCGTGTCTCACTCGCCCTGTTCCTAACTACAACTCCACCCTCCACGCTACAGGGCCTGCGATACAGTCACGGTTGAGATGACGATGGATGATGTTGCGAATTAAGCGCTGTGATTGTTCTTTTGGTAACGCTGATGATCACATACCAGTGACGCGTGTAGCAAGTGCGTAAACAGTAATAGCAAAATTATCAGTCATTCACCACTAAGTGGCAGTGAATTCACCAAAGCACTTGGGCCAGGCTAGGTGCACTCTAGGCTAAAGTTACCCCTGGCGCCGTGACGTACGATGGTCTGTGTACACATTGGCTTGCTCTGTCGCGGACAATGTTCACGTACATCTGAGCGTAAACACTTCGTGCGTGGCGTTCGTGTAAACACTGCACGCGTGTGTTAACACTGTGTTGGGTAGCGGTAGTGTAGCGGTTGGCGCGCCTTGCTCCCAAGCCGGGTCACAGGTCCCCCCTAGGGAGATGGAAGCGGCCGTGTGTGTGGTGCATGCACGCACCTCCTCGCATCCCGTGCTGCTCTTTGTATTAAGTGTAATAAGGCTGTACGGGGTATCGTTGTTAACCGCCCCCTCTTGTCGATTCACTGCTGGACAAGGGCCTCATGGGACCGTGTTTACCACACGTCACCACGTTCATCAACGTGGATTGGTGAAGGCGAAGAGCGTATGGTCCACCGTAACAATTTTACCGATGTAGGGTTGTCACGGCGCGAAGCATGATAATTATAATTGCTCTTCTAGAGCGCTTTTCACCCGAGTGTCACAAATGATTGCTTCCCAAAGCTGCTCTTTTCGGAAAGGCCGTGTCGTGCGCTCCTCCTCTCTGCATCATTTCGCCTCCCACGTCGGAGGCTTCCTCGGGCGTGCTGTGACACGAGCAGCTTTTGCAACCAATAATCAGTATAACAATTGACGTTTGTCATCACCCCACTGTTGCCCACAATAATAATTGCACTTCTGCAGCCCTACAGCAATATTTAACATCTGCTTTATGCACGGGCGGTCACCCATTCATCCAAACACTATCCAGGCTCAGGGCGGCGCGGTGGCGCTGTGAGTAGCGCTGTTTCCTCACAGCAAGAAGGTCTTGGGTTCCGTTCCCGGCTCGGGTGCCGTTCTGTGTGGGGTTTGCGTGTTATCTTCCCGTATCTACGTGAGTTTTCGCACGGTTCTCCGGTTTCCTCCCACCGTCCAAAGACACGTTGCTGCCAAGGTGAATTGACCTGTTTAGTAAATTGCCCCAAAAAGTGTGCCCTACCATGTAGTGACCTCACATCCTGGGTATAGCCCCGTCTTGCGTCCTATGTCTACCGAGTTAGGCTCCGGACCCGCGCGACTCTCTACAGGACCTATCCAGGCTCATCCCTGCTTAGCTCTCAAGATCTTATGAGATCAGGCGAGTTGTTCATAGGCACGAACATTGTTTACAAGAACATATTTGACTAAACCAATGGACACGTGCAAAGGGGTGTTGACCCTGTGTCAGTGTATTAGATCCTGCCCTCAGAACTGTGCGGCCACTGCCCAGTCTGGGATTAAAGTCCCCCCTGACTTCTATCCGTAGTGCCGAGTTCCTGTGTCGCACGCGACAATCTCCCAAATCGTAGTTACATTTTTAATTCACCGGGAGATGGAAAACAACCCTGTTAAGGCAACGTGAGACACAGGTCCACTGGCATGGGTGCCGAGCAAGCTGGGCCACACCGACGTGTACACGTGTGTGTGTCTCCGTGTGATTGTTTATCAGAGGTCATGAGCACAGGCCCAAAGTTCAAAGTGGCCAACAACAAATCGCCACCACCGTAATCTGGGTAAATAAATCCTACCTTGAGTCTGGTTTACCCTTTTTGTGCGTTATTTTTTCATTAAAGTCATACAAACTTGGAAATAGATATATTTGTGTGTGTGCTGCGTGCAATTTAGGGTATATGTGCGTACTTGAGGGTACGATTGTGTGTGTTCCTGTCTATACACTTTGTTACCTTCGTGTGCGTACTTGTGTGGACATCTGAGAGTACATTCGCGCCCCTGTGATTACATATATGTGTGTAGCTGTATTGTCTTTTTTTATATCAGCCTGTGTGTGCCTGTTTGGGTTGTGGATCGGTGGGACAGTGGTCAATGCACTAATAAGCTAAGAGCCAGGTCACCTGTATTTAAATCCCAGCCACAGAGTGATATAACAATCCATTCTGGGCCTCCCCTATCACGACTCAACCTCTAATGAGTACCTAGTGGGGTGTGTAAATATTTTCACCAGGGAGACAAAGGCGGTGGGGCGTGGTGCTAGCCACCTATCTCATTTGCCGTGACGGCCTTCGTAAGTGGTCACTAACAACATTTGACACTACAGCCAGTTCAGTATCAGTACCCGCTTAATCGTATACAGTGTTGCGAGGGGCCGTAGCCTATCCCGGTAGACATAGGGCGCAAGGTGGGGAACTCTACAGTCCCTTAAACCTATACTGGGGACCTTTTTTTATGGTACCACCAAGTGCACCTGGCCTGGCATAAGCGCCTTGGCGACATCACCACCACTTAGTGGCGAACAGCAGTTGTTGTGTTAACAGCTGCTTATATCTGTGTGTGTGTGTGTTTCGAGGCATGACTCACTCAGTGGAAATGTCCCCATTATTAGCAACTAAGGATCAGGTCTTTCCTCTCTGAATCTGCCCTCCCTCTCTAAAGGCTGCCCCCCCCATCTTTGGTATCTGTGGCTGCGTCATCACCCAGATAAACCAAGTTGAACCTCAGAATGGGGGTGGAGGGTTGGGTGGTTGACGCTGTCCCGGTCTATGACGTCTGATTCTCGAGTCGCCACCCTAATTGGGCCGATTGGGCCCCACCTCGAGGCCTCAAGTCTGGTTTCCACTCATTGTGCGATCTGGGCAGGGAGCCGGAGGCTAGAGGGGAAGTAGGGGGGGCACAGAAGGTGATCACGGTCCGCGAGATAGTTATAATTAATTAATTAATGGGCAATACTTTTGGGCATATGGAGACATGAGGCCAAACAAGTTTGATGCGGGGTCAGGGTGTGATGGGTTAGAGGGTCCCTGAAGCACGTGGGATGTCGACCATGGTGAGTGCTGTGATGGTGAGTTGTGTAAGGCTGCTATTTCGATGAGTATAGTTCAAATTCGGGTGTCAAGTTGACTTCGCTTAACTAGGTATCATCTCAATAGACCACGATAAGTCCCCGTTACAAACGTGACCTGAGTCATCAAAGCAGTGACTGCCACGGTGGTGAGTGTGGTGAGCACAGTGGTGGTGGATTGTGGTCAGTGAGTGTGCTGACTGAGTGGTAATGAGAGTGTGTGGTGAGTGAATATATCATGGGAATAATACAATTACTTATTTTCCCAAGAAAGTCGCACTGATTTCAGGAGTATCTTGAAATGGGATATTTCACCAACACCAACGACATTGTATGCGTCTGGTTATGGGAAGAAACCAGAGGAGCTGGGAAAAAAAAACCCTTGTAGAATGAACTGCACACACACACACACTGTGCACAACAGGCAGAAAACACACAAACCCCACCACATGTTAGATGTGCCAAAGTTAAGAATTGAACTGAGGTCCATGTTGCTGTGAGACACGAGTGTTCCAACTGCACCACCCTGGTGCCCTGTTTGTGGTGTGGCGGGTGAGCTTGACGAGAGGTAAGGTCGGAGGTTAACTAAGTGTCCACTTGACTGTGTGTCGCCAGCCAAACCGTGGATCTGCTCATGCAGGAGGCTGGGTGCCGTTTGGAGCACCCGACTGCAGCGCGCTTCCGTAGCCACGTGATGGACGGTGACTGGGAGAAGGTGACGCGCGCGTGCACACAACGTACAGTACGCACACGGTACACTCAGCATACAGTACGCACAGGGTACACTCATACCCGTGTGTACAAAGACTTAGATCCCCCGTACAACCCCCACAGGCTGCTGTGACTCTTCGTGAGCATCTGTGAAGGTCGGCGGCACAAGAACTTGATTCGGCTTGCACCATGCCCAGCTGCTATTGTCTCCCCAGTCCTGATATTTACACACTGTATTTGATACCTATTTTGGTTGAGTTGACCTAGGCGAGGTCCAGGACCAGTTCAAATGTTTGTCAACTGATGTAGGCTGCATCCAGGAATCACACTTGTTTCACCGTGTTCGTGGCGCAGTGCACTCACCACTACGCTGCTGATCCAACACTCACCCATCCTTATATCAGTCCACACGCAAACAAGCGCATATATACATATTCCCACACTCACTTACCCACACACACCCAAGTACAATCTCTAACGCCAATGTGCACACGTGCCCGTGCGTGCGGTAACCACCGTAGCCGTTGACTGCCCTCTCCCCACTGAGCGCCCGTGTCCAAGAAGTAAGCGAGCTGCTTGTTGGTTGTGATGGAGGCTTCCTGTGCCGTGTCATGAAGCGAGGCAGAGAGAGGTTCTGCGAGCGAGCAGAGCTCGCGAAACGCAGGCGCCATGACATGGCTGCGTGAGTTTATAAAGGAATTTTCTGCGAACCTCGATGCAGCTCTCAACCTTGTTTACAAGTCTGGCTCGATTACTGATGCCCAGCTGCGACAGCCCAGAGCGGCTGTTGATTGTTTTTCATCGTTCTAGTAACGGAGGGCGAGCGTTTGTTTTATATTCTCGTGCTGTCGCTGTAGGGGAGTCGCTGAGACATCTGTGGGCTAAATTTAGACTCAAATAAACTGGTAGTGACCCGAGCCCAGCCTCTTCCTCGCTGTCTCTCGCCTGCCCAGCCCAGCCGGTACATAAATATTCCCGGTTGTGCCAGGGCTGTTTTCGTTTAATATATATATTTTTTATCGTAGCTGCGAGCGGGTCTCAGGACGCCACGTTTATCCCCATGCAGCCTCAACTGTGAGGCACAGGAGCTTCGCTTGTGTGAGAAAGGCTTCTCACACGAGTGAAATCGTTTTCCCACTCTAGCCAAGCCCACACTCGGATATGGTTCCAGTTAGACACCAGACACTGGCCAGGCATCAGTTGCCTCCGAGAATCTGAGTTCAGGATGAAGGAGTTTTTCCTCCGCGGCTTTTTGCCGATAACGCTCGGCTCTCATCTCCCACCGACCCCGGGGCGACATCGCCCCTTGTTATTATTATCATTCCGCTCGGTTACCCAGAAACGCCTCGCCGAGTCTCCAGACCCTTTTTCATGATGTGCCGTGTGACGTCATCTCATTGTGTGGCTTGGAAAGGTTACTGTATTGTCAATAATTGAATACTCCCGAGGACGTCGCGTATTGGAGAGCGCTCGGAAATGTGTGCTTTATGTTGCCTCCTTGCTGTTTCTGCTGTTGCTGTCTGCGGTGCAGGCAGAAGCTGACCTCAATGAGTTGAAATCTCTTGTGCGGTCTGCACGGGGCATGCTGGTGAGTGGCTGAGTGCCACAGTTCACCTTCACGCTCACATGCGACCTCGTGTGCGTTCACCTCCGCGCGATGTGAAGTGCGGTGTGGTGTGTGGTATGTGGCGCGGCGTATGGTGCAATACACGGTGCTCTGTGTGATACTGTGTGCGGTGCTGTGAGGAGCGGTGGCTCAGCGGTTACCATACTGGGTTACAAACCCGGCGACCCGAGTTCGATTTCCACTCACGCCCAACATCAGTGACGATTTAATGAACCAGTCCTGGGCCTTCCCTAGATCGACTCAGTCTCAAATGAGCACCTAGTGCAATGTCTATAATATTTCTATGAGGGAGACAAAGGCGACCGGGCATAGTTTTGGTCACCTACCTCCCTCGTGTGCTGTGTCGACTGTCACAG
>JAZEWT010000013.1:7147118-7158111 GCA_036362905.1 Mordacia mordax
CCGGCACCACGTAGTGAGTTTACCCACGTATGCCGTGCCTGAGAACTCTTGCTTATCAGCGTCCTGCGTGCCCTGTCTCGTGTGGCAGCAAGAGGAGTGGGACGCACACAACCAGAAGCTGCTCCCGTTCATTCGCACCAAGACAAAGCCGCACGTTTTCTTCCTTCCCGCCAAGCTGTATCCCGCCACTCAGAAGCTGCTGGAGGAGTCGCAAAAGACTCTGAGCGGTAAGGCAGCCAGCCGTCTTCACGGTCGGGCGGTGCTTGGCTTGCTCTGTCGAGCTGCATTGTGTGTGACCACGCTTCACGTTACTCGTGTGCGCGTTTCTCCTGGCAGAGGATTTTGCGAAGCGCCGCGCCGACTTCCTGGAGGAGATCGAAAGAATGGAGGTGCGGCCACGACGTGTGAGGGCCCGGGGCCGATTAGGTCCCATGCCGGACGGAGACGGGGACCTGGGGGGTGACGCGGCCTGGCCGGCGGAAGGCCCTGAAGTGGAGGACGCGGAGGGTAAGGCGAAGACCGAGGACGTTGGAGAGGTCACGGACGGAGTGGCGGTGAAGGACGTGGAGATGTCGGGCGGCCCTGAGGGTGAGGAGGAGCAGACGGGGCAGGAGCAATCAGAGCAGAAGGGCAGCTTAGAGGCCAAGCAACAGGAGGAGGGGATGGAGGAGGGGGAGGTGCAGGAGAGGCCACAGGCTGAAGGGCAGGAAGTGAGTAAAGCTGAAGAGACGCAGACGCCGGTGGCCAAAGAGGAAGCAGCAGGAGCCACGAGCAGGGTAGCTCCGGAGGGATGCGGCGGCGGCGCCACAGCTCCGAGCGGGGACGCAGGGAACGGGAGCCGGTGCGGCGGAGCCCCCGCCCGCGCTCTCCCCGTCACTCGCGCCACAGCCACACGGAGCGCAGTGGTAGGAACGACGCCGAGAGGAAGGTCAGGGCAGGTTCAAACGGAGACAGGAAAGGGGGGCACGGGGGCGAGGGGGGGATCGGTGGGGAGGGGGGCCACAGGGGAGAGAGGAGGCGCAGGCTCTCGGAGGGTGGGGCCCGTCGCAGGCATAGTGAGGGGCACGGGGGAGCTGAGGCCAGGAAGCGGCTGTCCTCCGAGGGCAGCGCCGAGAAAGGTAAGGAGGTGGAGGCCGTAGGGCAGCAGGACGACGCGGGAGGGGAGGACGTGCAGATGGTGGTGCCAGCAGCAGAGACAGAGGGCCAGGAGGAGCCGGGGCCACAGGCGGAGGAGTCTTAGGAGGAGTCGAACCTCGGGGCCGCCCAGCACCATTGGTAAGTATGGAGGGGGGTTTCCGTGGCCTCGCCACGGTGCGGGGGGACCCTCGCCCATGATTTTCAGAGCGAGGATCCCACAGACGCCTTGTGGTGTGGGCTGGGCTTCACCGGGATGTCAACGACTACGCCCCTACGAGCAGCAGCACCTCCGCGCGTTCCGTGCAGGGAGATCTCCCTTTGTGTTCTCCGTGGGGAATGCGAGGCTTTTCACTTGTCGAACGTGCGGCGTTTCTGTGAAGTGTCCGAGTGGCTGCGCTTTAATCAGGACTCTGGTTTCCTCGCGCACGTGGAGCTGTGGTGTACGAGTCTCTCCGAGGCTTCTGTGCAGGGCCCCATGCGTGTTTTAAGCAGTCTTTGCTTAATACAGCTCGACACGATGTTTATAAGTTGAACGTTTTTGAATAAATAAATTGGTGGTCGTGCATGCGGTGTTTTTGTCATTGAGGGTGGCTCAGGACCAGGGACCCAGCCGCTATCTTCTCCACACTTTACACATCGACATTGGCTTGGCGCATCCACATAAGACTTCGTAAACCCAGGCTTCATAGTTTACATCTTTGCAAATTCAGAGCATTCATAGCACCGAGAAATACATTTACAAAGATGCCCAATTGAGTGAAACTGAAAAAAATGCTGTGGTTGCCATTTAAATCATTAAAGATACTGCTCCCGATCAAGCAATTGAGCTGCCAGCCAGGGCGTTGTGAGTGGGTGTGGAGGATGGTGATAAGGGAATTTAACAGAGCCTTTATTCTGAACCTATTGTCCGCCTCAAATTGATGAACCAGCAGGTAGACTGGAGGCATGGGACATGCACGTGTGCATTGGTGTCTGTTTCAACAGCCTCAAAAACTCTCATGTTCCTTAGCGACACTTCCCACGTCTGCCCCTCTGCGTGTCTTCTCTGCACAGGGGCCTACCGGGTTTGCTTTTGAACATACGATTCTAGTGTGATGAGTGACGTGGTGTGTAAAATATAATGATAATTGCAATTATAGAGTGAGCTTTCACCCGAGGGCCACAAAGCGCTGCATAGCTGCGGAAAGAACGGCACAACAACGACGTCAATGGCAAATCAGCCACAGCCTCTTTTGTTGATTGCTTCGAAAAGCTGCTCTCTCGGGACAGCCGCCTCGTTCGCTTCCTCTCCTGTCCTCGCGGCGCTTCGAGAGGACCAAAAGATGACTCGAAACTTACACAGTACCCTCATATATATGTAGGAGCAACAGGCACGACACGCACACTGCGCCTGAGGATGCCTCTAATGTGTGAGGCGAAACGTCGCGAGGAGAGGAAGCGAACGACGCGGCTGTCTCGAGACAGCAGCTTTTCGAAGCAATCGTGCATCGAGCTGTGAAAACCTACATCATGACAACCTTTTGTGTTTTTTTTTACAAATCCGAGCTCTGGAGAGCAGCGATCACCGACCCCCCCCCCCCCCGACCGTTCCTTTCCATAAAAGGTGTTTATTTCACTGGGATAGCGTGGTGGCTTAGGTTTTGCGCCTCTTAAGCAGTGGGGTTCTTGGCCACGGATGGCGGGTGGCCCGTGTCTGCAAAACACGTGGCGCGGTGCGGACAAGCCACGCATTGATCTCTGCTCAGCGGGCGCTCCGAATTCAAACGAGCTCACGTCTCGTGAGGGGAGGGGGGAAATGTGGGTTCATAATCCTCTCGACACACCCCTCCCATGTGCCAGCGTTTTCAATAATTGATGCTCAGGCCGTGGGGCACCATGGTCCTCTGCGTTATGCAGACTGAGGAGATGGGAGTTTCTAAGGTCAGGCTCGAGTCCAGCGGTGGCTGGGGCGCAATTCATCTCCCCGCCTCGGCGATTCGAGCAGAAATTTAATCAGATCTACCATCTGTTCCAGGATATGGATACTAATATACCTAGCTCCATCAAACCAATGCCATCAAGCAGCATTCTTTTACGCATGCAAACTCTGCCTGTTTTGGCCTCAGCAGAGTCGGGTTCAACATTCTGCTGAGATGTCAGTTTCGAGCAAGAGCGCTGCATGTAAACTCTAACCCTTTTCAACGCTTACAGCAATACCGCACACAAACGTGTGATTGTGTGGATTAGGGATGAATGCCAATTTAAGGCGGACTCAATTAATTCTCCAATTTCCACGTTTAAGAAATACTACCATGCACGGTGGCCCAGTGGGTAGCGCTGTCGCCTTACAGCAAGAAGGTCCCGGGTTCGAATTTCGACTCGGGTGCCTTTCTGTGTGGAGTTTGCATGTTCTCTCCCCGTGTCCGCGTGGGTTTTCGCCGAGCACTCCGGTTTCTTCCCACAGTCCAAAAAACATGCTGCTGCATAGGTTAAATGGCTTACAGACTAAATTGCTCGCAGTGCCCGGTGATGGACTGGCGTCCCTTCGGGGTATATCCCTGCCTTGCGTCCTGTGCCGGGATAGGCTCCGGCTAACCACAATCCTGTACATGACTAAGCGGTTTCTGACAATGAAATGAGATGAACTATGTTTCCAGTCAATCAGTCTATGATATACTGGGTCGTTTTGGCTTTCCAGATCAATATCTAGTCGCATTTGTTCAGAGTAAGCGGACTGGGACGGTTTTGAACATATGGGTTTCTGCAGCGTACAGGTGTGCTTAAATGATTTGCAAAGGCGAATCTATGCGTACACAGTAAGTTTAAGACTCGACATTGATGCATCACCAAATCCGGTGCTGTGATTAGGCACCCGTTAAAACCGCATTAGTGCGCGAGGGCACTGTGTGGCGAGCACCACACCGCGCCTCTTTTGGCTCCCCAGTGACGTATCCACACTGAACCAGCTATTGGGTTCAGTTCGAGTCGATCTGTAGGAAGTCTAGAAATGGTTCAGCTGTCACTCGCCACCGATGTGAGCTGTGGCCGGGATGCGAAGCGGTATCGCAGCGCGCGTATTGTTTCACCGCACTGCTCGCGTACACAGGCGCACGCACACAAACGCCTATGATGCCGACGCGCCTCGCGAAGGATTGATGGTCAGCGCCACGAGCGGCCGCTTGTCTCCCCAGTGATGTTTACACACTGCACCAGGTACTCGTTTTAGGCTGAGTTGACGCTGGGGGACGTCCAAAGCCGGTTCATGTAATCGGCACCGGTGTTGGTCGTAAGTGGGAATTCCCTTACAATGATAGTATATGTGCAGTATAACCTTAACAAACTGAAGGGTCAAGTCCTGTTAGCAAGCACCTGTGAGGGCCAGCACGGCACACTGCGGGATGGGAGACCAGCATATCGCCCGGCCGCCTTTGTATGCCCAGTAGAGAAGTGCGCACACATTAACACGTAAATGCACGCGTACTCAACCGCACGATTATATAACAGTCACCGTTCGCCACTAAGTGGTGGCAGCGTTCCCACGAGGCCTGTGCCAGGCCAGATGCACCTCGAGATCACTGACAGGAGGTCACGGAACAGACTCGGGTGTTATGGATTAACTGATTGAGATGAGTCGCAGATACATCACCTGGACCCTCCACTGTATCAACTCGCTGTATTTTAACCCCTGGCGCTCCCTTCGCTGTTGTTGAAGGGCAGCTGCTTCCAACTGCCTAATAGCCTTAAGGCGCACCGAGCCTGGCTCTGCCCAGTAGCGTCCTTCACGAGCCTCCTTCACAGAGGTCGATTTTTACACCGTCGGTACCAGTTATTGGCAAACCCAATCAGTTCCACATCCGTCTGTTCCACATCAGTCCATCTCTTTTCTAGCCCGCGCTGCGCCTGTTTATCCCCCTCTATCGGGCCAAACACACTGCGCATGCAGTAGTTGGGCATGCGAGCTACATGACTCAGCTAACGTAGCCTAGCCTGCGAAGATCATTCAAGAATCAGTGAGCTCCTCACACAATCCAGCCTGGTAAAACTCGGGATGGATCATAGGCCAGCCTGAACGTTTCAAGCTGGCGCAGATGTTCATTTACAGGGGTCTATGTTTCATAAGCATACAGAATGAGGACATGACCGTGGCTGAGAAGACGCAAAACTTCGTAAGCAGTGATAGGCCAGGCAGCACTGCGGAGCTAATGCAAAAATAATGCCACTCGGCTGAACTAGAGACCACTTGCCAAACTGGAACCGGACATAAGCACACTGTTTAGGTGTGGAAACTTTTCCACTCTCTCCACAGCAACCCCACTAGGGCATCAGAAGGAATACAATATCCAGGTAGGTACTATGTTTTGGTGCGGCTGATGGTTCCACCCGATCTCTTTATGGCACATTCCAGGTTCTCCAATTTCACCGTGTGAGCAACAATATCCACATTTTCGACATACATAATATGGTTGACCAATTGAGGGCCATTCCTTGACCGCTACCCGGCATCAACCAGCTTTCCATTGTATCTCTACCAGATCGAAAATGTTCTACTACAACAATGGAACGTTTAACGAACTATGAGATTTAGAAAATGTTCAAAAGTGTGGGGATCATGAACTATATAGGACATCCCTGCCACATCCTTGGCTGAACAGGGAATGGCTCGTACTCCTGATCACGCATTTTAACTTGGGCCTGCCCACTATCATGAAGGTCCTTAAAGAGCCCTGGCCTATTGATGATATCATTGGCCTTGACCATTTTTCGACGCTACTGAGCAAAGGGATAGAGAATATGGCGTCTGTGCAAGACTGCCCCAGCACACTGAGGGAGGTGCCCCTGCAGTTATTACAATCAGGGCATTTTTTCAATCCTGCGGATCCAGTGGACCAGATGGCTGTAATGATGTCATATAGGACATTCTGAAAACAAACGCCACCTTCCATCAGCATTTCCCTTGGGAATCATCGCTGTCCAGCATTATTTATAATCTCACGTTCTGGATCGACAGCTTACACAGTCACCTACCACATCCCTCTCGGATGGTCGTGAGTGCGATGCTTCAAGTAATTTTTTGATGGAATTAAAGTGTGATTTGCTAAGGCAGATTCTATATCCTAAGCAACCCATAACAATCACTCGTCCTTGCAGAGCCGCACGGCTTTTTTCTCTGAGCTCAATGGAACACCTCCTTCAACCCTTAGGGTAGTCTAGACTGCAACCAAATTCAGCTGCAGCAGATCTATGAGATGCAGTCTTAAATCGGCCCCATTTGCCCTTGGCGTCAAGAAGAGGGGGAGGGGCAGTGAGATGCCAGTCCCAGTTGCAGGCGATGGTTACATTCCGGCCTGCACCTTTCATAAGGCCCTTGTACTTTTAGGTCGGATCCTGGTGTTAAGGACATGGGCCCGCATCTGCTGCTTCGCCACTATGTAGTCCGGTAGATGGTCTTGCATCCATGATGTTGTGTGGATGCGCCAATGACAGAACAGTGCGTTGGTGATTACGAGCCAATGGGCTGCACAGAAGTCTTGCAGCCTCCTACCGTTGTTGTGCTAATCCGGCCCATGCCTTCCAATCATTCCAGTCCTGGTGTCTGCATCATGACCCACTCGGGCATTAAAGTCACCTAGCAGGATGACTCTATCCCGAGGGGGCACTTTAGCCAACACCTGGGACAGGAGGTCATAGAAAGCATCGGACTCATTGGCCTTGCCTGCATCCCTCCACTGATGTTCATCTTTAGTGGGGCGTAAGCTACCACCACCAGCATTCCGCGCCTCCAATTTATAGGGAGGCGAGCCCACAGTAGCCTGGGACTCAGGTTCCCACACCTCACCACTACGCTCCCACACCCCCTTCATTCATTTATTTAGAAGAGCAATTCCCTGTTTGACAGTTTCCTGTAAAGAGCGAAGAACTGTCCACCCCTCCCGATGACTGGAGCCAGATCCAGTCCACCGGACCTCCTGTATCTCATAGAGTTTCAGGCGGTACCAGTCCAGCTACTGACAAAGGAGTGGGAGATTCTCTTCCGCAGCGAGCGTTAGAACATTCGACGTAGCCACACGCAGCAGCTTTTTGTTGTTTCTGGAGGAACCCCGGGGGTTGGCTATTGAGTCTCCTGGCTTTATCAAATGGGGTTTGGTCAGGGGACGTAATGAATGTTTGTACTCTGGGGCCTCCGGCGCAAACTTGGGTCTTTTTTCTTTACGTGGTCGAGTGGTAATTAAATCAAGGGTGAGGGGGTCACCAGCTCCCTGCACTCGTCCAGGGCCCCCTTGACCGCTGTAGACTGTGAGAGCAGCTACCACAGCGTTACCGATCAGTACTACGAGGAGGAAGGGGGTTGTTTTTCTGGACAAACTACACACACATATATATACACCATTACACACAAATATTAAACTGGTCGAACTCGGGTCGCTGAGTTTGTTGCCCAGCGCGCTAACCACTGAGCCACCGCTCCCCATATACACACACACGCAACCTGGGGTCGGCGCAGCCCCCGTACCCGGAGGAGCCGCCACACTCCTGCTACATTCTTTCCGGAGTACCTCCTCCCCCCTTCACTCACTGCCCCCAGGCGGCTGCGGCTCGGAGGGAGATCGGTGCTCGGCTGCTCAGTGTCGCTGTGGATCCACGCCATGTGGAGCTCCGTGCTGTGTGTCGCGCTCTTGGCGGCTGGGGCCGCGGCCATCGACAAACTTTCCGACTCCAAGCGATGCGCGGACCCCGAGTGCAGCTGTGAGTACCTCTGGTGCACCTGGTGGTGATGGGGGGGGGCGTCATACGGGTAGGGATCGTTGCAGTGAGCCTTATGTGGAGTAGCCTGCGGCACCTGGGCATGTGAGTAAACCTGGAGGGGTGAGTACACACCTGGGTATGTGAGTAAACCTAGAGCGGTGAGTACACACCTGGGTATGTAAGCAAACCTGGAGGGGTGAGTACACACCTGGGTATGTAAGTAGACCTGGAGGGGTGAGTACACACCTGGGTATGTAAGTAGATCTGGAGGGGTGAGTACACACCTGGGTATGTGAGTAAACCTGGAGGGGTGAGTACACACCTGGGTATGTGAGTAAACCTGGAGGGGTGAGTACACACCTGGGTATGTAAGTAGACCTGGAGGGGTGAGTACACACCTGGGTATGTGAGTAGATCTGGAGGGATGAGTACACACCTGGGTATGTGAGTAGATCTGGAGGGGTGAGTACACACCTGGGTATGTGAGTAGATCTGGAGGGGTGAGTACACACCTGGGTATGTAAGTAGATCTGGAGGGGTGAGTACACACCTGGGGATGTGAGTAAACCTGGAGGGGTGAGTACACACCTGGGTATGTGAGTAAACCTGGAGCGGTGAGTACACACCTGGGTATGTGAGTAAACCTGGAGGGGTGAGTACACACCTGGGTATGCCAGTATCGGGAGGACGCCTGCAAGGAACGACATTTGTTATAGCCCCGGTGTCAATCCGCTGATGAATTAAACACGATCAACGATATATCTATCGTGAGTGCGATTAGCGACATACTTCACCACGCTGGGCAGTGCAGGTCGGAGACGCGTGGGCCGTGTATCGGCTATAGCGTGAATGACGGCGCCGTGGTTGTGCAGAGTGGTGGTGGCGGAAATGTTGTCTCACGTGGTGGCGATGCCTGTTAATGTTGTGGATGTTGTGGATTTGAAGTTGGGGAAGGCAAGAGCTATGGGCACCGCGCGCGGGAATAGCTGGAGCGTGGCACGACTTTGGAGGTGGCGTCCAGATGCCAGATGCCTGGGTGTCCCTGGTAGGCCTGGTGTGACCCCCACCACGTGCCCCCCACAGACGCCATCTCCGTAGGCCAGGTGATCACGGACCATGATGCTTCGGACTGCCGCTTCCTGAACCTCAAGGCTCGCCAGGTGGTGTTCGTCTTCTCCAAGCTCAAGCCAGCACGGCTCGGGGCCCCTGAGTACTGGGCCGGCAGCGTGAGTGCCCCCCCCCCCCAAATTCTCCGTCGAAAGGGGCACCGGATAGACCCCTGTGACCCCGGTGGATGGCCGAATTATGGGACCTGTGTTCATTCTTGGTGTTGGCTCATAGATATTGCGCTACCCACCCCAATGATGTCATGAGTAAAGATAACTATAGGCGCAGAGATACAGAGTGTCCCGAAAGGGGAAATACAGACGTTATTCGACGTATTGTAATTGTAGTTGTTGTAGTTGTTGGGACTTGCATCCCAGATTATATTTAAAACACCCCAAATTGGGCTTTCTTCTCCGGCTGCTTGGGTCACTCAAATTTTGCTTTAAAAAAAAAAGCAAAAAACACCAGAAGCATCAGAGCACAGCAGTAACGTAAGCAAACAACTATTAAACAAATACATTATTGGTTAATGTCTAACAGGCATCACATAGCATGTTCATAATATTGCACGCCAGAGCATTCATATGGCTGATGCAGCCGTGAAAGGTTCTGTCATAGAATTTGTATGTGTGAATCTGTCCCCTGATTCAGGTCACAGTTGAATATGTGGCTGTGTCATTAATCCATCGATAACATTAATATTCAGATTGAAGATCTATGTGCGCAGAGTATATAAAGTTATTCCAGAAAGTAAGTGTTGCTGAAGAAGCGGCGTTGTCACCTCCCTCGACCTGGGTTTAAATTGCGGACAAGATTGCGAGGCATCACGTACAGCGGACACGACACCACCTCCTAACGGAGCCCCGTGGTATTACACGCGCCGACGCACGTGTAAATACCCGTCCACGGCAGGTGGTGGAGCTCCTGTCTCGTGCAGGCGAGTATGGCGCCACCCCAGCCCTCATCCGCGCTGCCGTGCCCCCCTCTCCCCGTGTCCCCGCGCCCCCTCCCCCGTGGTCCGCGCCGCCCCTCTAGGTCTACAATGATCAGTATGCGGACTACGCGGCGCGTTTCGGCTACTTCCCCAGCAAAGTGATCAACGAAACGCGGGTCTTCCACAAAATCCGCCACGAGTACACGACCGACGTGGGTGCCCTCAAATCACAGCGCATGTACCCCGACCACTCACACCATCATCACTACCTACAATGTCTGCTCCCGACCACTGACACCACCATCACCACCTACAATGTCTGTACACCGACCACTCACACCACCATCACCACCCACAATGTCTGCTCCCGACCACTGACACCACCATCACCACCCACAATGTCTGCTCCCGACCACTGACACCACCATCACCACCCACAATGCCTTTACCCCGACCACTCACACCACCATAACTACCCACAGCGCCAGTACCTCGACCATTCACACCACCATCACCACCCACAATGCCTGCCCCCGGCCACTCACACCACCATCACCACCCACAGCGCATGTACCCCAACCACTCACACCATCATCACCACCTACAATGCCTGCCCCCGACCACGCACACCACCATCACCACCCACAACGTGTAGCCCATCTTTCAGACACTCAAGCCACCACCTGCAGGAGCACCAGCGACAAAGATCCCCTGCATAGCCTTAAGAGACTGAAGGGTAAAATGCTGTTATTGAGCACCTATGAAGGGCTAGCACGGCACACAAGGGGGTGGGTAATCAGCGCCATGCCCGGCCATCCGTCTCCATCGTGGCGACGCTTACTCGGTACTCATTTGAGGTGGAGTGGACAGAGAGAAGATCCAGGACCAGTTAAAAAAAATGGTCGCTATTTTGGCCATGAGCGGAACTAGAGCTCAGGTCACCCGGTTCATAGCACAGCGAGCTAACTGTACCGGCGCTTCTCTACCGTTTGCACTTCACGACCTACTCGGCTGTGGTCTTCACTACTGGTGTGACACCACGGCTTCGACTGCGGGCTTGTGACGGCTTACAGCGGTAACACCACGGCGAGG
>JAZEWT010000013.1:7183710-7194681 GCA_036362905.1 Mordacia mordax
GTCACGTTTGTGGTTATGTCGCGTCACGTTTGTGGTTATGTCGCGTCACGTTTGTGGTTATGTCGCGCAGACCCTGCCGAGAGCCGTGGTCCATTGCCAAGGGTAGGGGTCAACCGCGGACAGTGGAGCCAGTCCCGACTGCCCTCACGCCGTGACCGCAATCCGAGTTCTTCATTCTAAAAATAGCCGCGCTTCGCGCTCACGACCGTAGGGAAGAAGTTTTTCTTCTCCACAGGAAGGACCCAGTGACGGCGGCACGGCACCACGCTCCGGGTCACACCGCGGTCACGACGCCCTGCGGGTTAACCGCCAATCAGGCTATAACCCGATTTAAATCGGAACGCATTTCATCGTTTTACATCGCCGTGATCTTGTTTAAACCACTAGCAGGAGACAAAACCACGCACGTGACGTCAACGCTAATGCCAGGGTTCAGTCTCGAGCCAGAAATTCTGCTCGCGTCACCGCAGCTGAAGCCTCGCTGCCCCCACCATCCTCTCTCAGACCTCGAGTTTTTTTTTCCGAAGAGCCTCTCTGTGTGTTTTCCCTGCTTCTTTCCCGTAAATGAATTTCGGCCCAAGTACCTCGGGGTCAGCGACCCGAATAATAGTTCTGCAAGCGGGCCCCCCGCCGCCGTACACTTCTCGCGATTGCCTTGGCTACTACTCCCTGACGTGCCACTTGCTCGCGCGGTCTATCCGTGTTCCCTGAGATGTGCAGGCAGACATCAAGCCCTGGTGGTGCCTGACCGACCTCCTGTCTCCGTCACGCCACGTTGCTCACAGCACACAGGAATATTGAGGCTGCCATGCTGATTAACATGTATTAACGACGATGGAACTAATCATAACAGAACGATGACTGCAGGCCAGAGCACACAGATATTTCATAGCACGCAAATACTTGTAGGGGCACCGCATGTATACAAGCCTCAACAGAGAGAGAAAGAGTGCTCGACACGGCTATCCGGAAAGAGCAGCTTTTTGGAAGCAATCATGGAGCTAATTAAAAACTGAATGTTTTGTCTTATTTTACGCTGTCTGATCGAAATTGCGTTCACGGAATCGTATCACAAGGCAATGTCCATTCATAACTCTCGCATCAACGGATCGTGAAAGAGGAGATGAAAAAACTACTTCATGTTCATCACTCGTTGCTCAGCTAATTCATCTTTTTGTTCTCGCGCAAGACTATAACCAAATGTAGTGAAAACATACCTTTAAAGTTAATTCAATGCTTTGATTTTACTCTGTCATTAGTGCTTGGGCTGATTGTCAACTCAGTGCACTTGGGAGACCGATTTGCATACGGACCACTGAAACTCGGCTCTGGCCCTTGAGCAATCCGGCCACGTATACATACCGTACATACAGCGCGTAAAACCTGGATGTCGTTGAGCGCGTGTGGCCCGAGGCTGAACTCATTTCTCAAACCTTGAACTATTCGGAATCCACACGTAAATCAAGGGCCGTCTTTATCCGCTCTACACAGGGACTCTCGGGTCGCGATGTCCGGGGACCTGACCATGCAGGACCGCGGGGACGTCTTCCCGCAGAGCCCCAGGGAGCCGAGCGAGCCTGCCGAGCCGAGAGACAGGACATGGAGTTGTACGTGGAACGGGCCACGGAGAAGCTCATGGCGCTGTTGTTCCTGACCGGAAGGCTGCTGCCCACGGGGTGCATAGCCTCTCGAAGTGGTGTTCACAGAACGCTCGCTTTCTGCGCGCTTGGGTTCTGTTAGCCGCGGCATCCAGGGACCCCTACTGCTCAACCCCATGGGGGTTGTGGAGGAGGAGGCAGGGGGAGGAGGAGGAGGGACAGCACAGTAGAGGCAACAGCTCAATCAACTTTGCACGTTTGCTGTTCGCGCCGTTATCGTACAAGGCTGTTCTATCTCTAGGTACCAAAGCCTACAAGACGTTGGTGCCATGGGTCTTCCACAAATCTCTGCTGTTTGAGTTTCTAAGAATGTCCATTGTTGATATGTTCATCCATCTCGAGAGATTCTCGACAAGTCAATCTCTGTCGTTCACGATCTCTCTTTCCATCAAATTTTCCAGTTATAACCAGATGTTCAATATCATCTTCCTCATAATATACCCGAGAAACTTCGACTTTCTCCTTCATTATTAATTTCAGGTGTGATAAGGCTATTAGGAAGGTGCTTTGTTTCACATAGTCCGCAGTAGTTTCTCAGTAGGAGGGCAATGTGGCTGTTTTTTTTATATAGCTGCATTATTGCAAGAAAATGTGGACCGTGATGCTGGCACTCGTGGTCAAGTAAGCATTTAGCGTCCACTATAAAACATGTGGCAAGTATTTTATGGTTAATTCACCCGCAGTGTTCGCCAAGGCAGCCAAGGATCTCGAAATGTGAACCTCTGGAGTAAGTGACAAACACGCTGCTGCTTGGCCATGGCCAGCGTTTAAGTAAACAAGTGTCGGGCAGCACACCGAGTCCGGTGTGTGCCAATGTGCACCCAGCCTGGCACCACTCATCACGCATAACATCGCGACCTCCCCATCACAGCGAACCACATTGCAGCTCTCTATCCCGGCTAAAAACATTGGCCGCGTGTGCCAATGTGTACCCAGCACCTAGCCTGGTAACTCGGCAGAGCGTGGAACCACACAAGCTCTGAACCATGTTTTGACATTGTAGGTATCGTGAGTATAGTTGGGCTTGTTAAATGTTAGACTTGTTAAATGTTAGGTTTGTTAAATGTTAGTCTTGTTAAATGTTAGGTTTGTTAAATGTTAGGCTTCTTAAATGTTAGGCTTGTTAAATGTTGGGCTTGTTAAATGTTATCTTGTTAAATGTTAGGCTTGTTAAATGTTAGGCCTGTTAAATGTTATCTTGTTAAATGTTAGGTTTGTTAAATGTTAGGCATGTTAAATGTTAGGCTTGTTAAACACTCAATTGTTCCGAAAGGCCTTGAAGTTCTCTGGATAGAACTGTTGATGCTGCTCACTGCTGTGTGCTTGGATGATGGCGAGCTGTTGACCTGTGCCTGCTAAGGAAACTTCTTCCTTTTTTTGTTGTAATAATTATATTTTTTATATGATATCCTTCGACGATTTACAGTCATAATTTTACTTATTTAATGTATTTTGATGTTGCTGACATGCCGTTCTCTCCATAGCTCTGTGTGACCCTCTGGTGAAAGGCGCTTTAGAAATGCAAATATCCTTACAATACTGGAAGACGCTAAATGAGTCCCTGATATATGGATGGATAGATTAGAACATTCACTGGGAGTGTCAGGAATCGACAGAAATAATCGCGATTTCGATTTCACGCTGGATCCCATGCTCAGACACACAAAGCCTCGAGCCCTTCCTTGGCCCGGAGCCTCATGCACAATCTCTCCATCAATCGCAGACCCGCCGCTGCACGTTGATCAAAGCAATGCTGACGTGGCTCTCGTGACAACGTGGGCTTGAAGGGCAGCGCCCGAGTGCATGCACATGTGTTGCAGAGTGGTGTTGCTGCCGTTGTGTTTGTGTCATTCGTGGCATTCTTGTTTTCATTGTTTCTTGCTCTCTGTAGTCGTTGCGATCGTTGTTGCTGGTCGACGGGGCGGCGCACTGGTAACATGTGCGCCGCACAGAATGAAAGAGCTTGTCGGGGGGCGGTTCGACTCCCGCCCCGGGCGCCTGCGGAGAGTTTGTGTGTTCTCGCCTTGTTTTGTGTGTGGTGTTGTTTATCGCTGCTGCTGCTGCTGCTGCAGGTTCCGCCAGACGGTGTGCGAGTTGGAGGCCGAGCCAGCCGAGGTGGTCGGACTCTTCCGCAGCGTGGTGCGCGAGGCCGTGTTCCGGGCCCACAGCGAAGAGGCCGTGCGCCGCCTCTCAATGCAGTGGGGGCCCCCGAGGCGAGGCCGGCCTCTCGCCTGGGCCTCCGCGCTGCTACTGCCGCGGTCTCCGGCGCGCATCCACCCGAGCGACGCCGACACCGCCGACTCCATCATCCGTTCCATCTCGGAAGACGTGGAGCGCGGCGGAGGCGCGGCGCGGGCCCCCATCGCGGCGGAGCGCGCAGGGGAGACGGTGCCTCTGCATGAGCCGGCGGCCCCTAAGCGCGCGTTCAGCATGCCCGAGCTGCAGCGCGGAGCGGCGCGCAGCTGAGGTCGGCGCCTTGCGCGTTCAGTCTGTGTGTGTACGATTGTGGACCAAGGTGCACCTGGCCTGGCACAGGTGTCGCGGTGACGTCATCGCCATTCAGCGGCGAACGGCGGCTGTTGCGTATGATTGTGCGTGTATTCGGGTTGCCTGTCTGACCGTGTTTTACCCGGACAGGTGGGCAATCTTTATAATGGTATTGGCATATGTGTGCGGCTGGCAGAAATCATCAAGCGCAAAGCCAGGCTGACTGGATAAAGTGGCAGGCAACCCCAGCGCGTAACGATACACGACCCGAGACTGTTGCAGGCTGTGTGTCGGTCTGTGCGTGTGCCCGTGTAACATTGCGTGATTGTGTCTGTGTGTGAGATCAACTGAGAGGGAGGTCGTCCGTTCCTGTGTTCTTGGTAATTAGTGTGCTGAGAAAATCGCGCCTCCGAGATGTACAGAACACAGCCTCTGATCCATACCCTGAGCCGGGCACCACTCAGAAGTTCGACTCCTGCAGCAGGAGAACCGTGGACTCGCGCGGAGATATTTTCCCAATTACCAAAGTGCGGACATTAAAGATGACATCATCAATTACCAAAACGAGGACATTAACGATGACATAATTCCCGAGAGCGGGTGGCAGGGTGCCTACGTGGTAGCGCCGCAAGCACCCTTGCTGTAACGCGCATCGCCGCGTACCGTAGCGGCGGCACGCGGATTACTGCTAATTGGTAAACAGCGACACCGGGGACCCCACAGGACACCGCGTGTGGTATCATTCTGTGATGCCCTGGCGGGGAACTCTCTCTTTACGACCAGCAGCGACAGCATGCACGCCAACGCTCACTCAGTGAGCAGACCAGCAGAGGCTTCTGAGGTTTTCCGATGCTTTATTAACTAACACAACACCATACCGGGGTAACACCACACATCAATGCCTGCCCTCCCGCGCTTAGTGCTCTCACCGCTGCGTCCTATTGGTTACATGCTGAACCCCAGTTCCTCACCATTTTCTCATGGGAACTCTCTCGACCGCCTCTGCACACCGCGTTTTATATCTCCCCAGATCCAATCCGTTTACGCCACATGTCCGGTCCAATCCGTTTATGTAACCTCATGTCCCTCCCCAGCCAGACCACGTGATGTTTACAATTTTAGAAGGGACTTAGCGCAGTCCCCGGTTACCCTTACCTGACCCGTTGTCACCCCAGGTGACCCCTCGTACGCACCTAGCCTACCACGTGCGAGGCTTTATCACCAAAATTCGAAAAAGCACAATGTTGAGGCTGTCGTTAGTTCCCATTAAAATACGGAATTATCAAAGGCTTCGTTTCAGGCCACAAGCACCGACAAGAGCTAAGCGGCCACGCATTTCGTCCGTGCTGTGATTAACACCTCGTGTCTTGTTTACAGCAGCGTCCTGACTACGGTGTCGATCCGCCACAGCCTGGCCGTGCAGTGGTTTCAAACACTCCGGTTGCGAACGTATTAAAGTCCAGTGTTCGCATTGACCTCTAGGTACCATATCCCACAGGACGTTGGTGGCAATGGTCTTCAACAAATCACTGCTCTTTGATGCGCTGAGAATGCCCACTATTGACATGTTCATCCACTTCGAGAGACTCTTGACATAAGTCAATCTCTGTTATCCACGATCTCTCTTTCCTTCAATTCTTCCAGTTGTAACCAAATTTTAAATATCCTCTGCATAATATGCTTGAGAAACTTCGACTGTCTCTTGACAATGTCATTCTACATTTTACTTTTATATTCCGTTCTTGTCAAAGTGTCTTCATTTGACTTGTCCAGGATACCCTCACGATACGTCTAAAGAACCACATTTCAGATGCTTAAATTGTCTCTCCCATACTTGATGACATTGTCCAACATTCTGACACATATATGAAAACTGGTACAGCGTAATAAGCAAGAGCTCTAAGTTTCTTCGCCATAGAAATGTTTTTATTTATAAAAATCTTTTTTCATTTTGAAAACGCTATCTTTGGCCATCCCTATCCTCCATTTAATTTCATGATCACATTTACTATCTGATGTTATCCAGCTTCCCAGATACTTGAATTTATTAACCCCTTACATTTTCATTTCCTATTTTGGTGTTGCATACCAGTACACTTTTCTTCTTTAAAATGACCACGCATTGTGTTCATAGAATTTATAGTTAAAGCTATTTTCTCACTTTTACCAACAACCTTATCCAAAATGTCTTGCAGCTTCCCATCTGAATCCGATAAGAAAACTACGTTATCCGCATAACGCAGGTAATTCATATTCTATCCAATTATCAACCTTTGCAAACCTTCAATTCCTCTCAAGATTTTCTCACTGTACAAGTTAAACAAGTCACAGCCTTGCCTCACACCTCGTTCAATTTGAATGAAATAATTTAGTTCATTATCGATCTTTACTGTTGCGGTTTGATACCAGAAATCTAAAATATTTACCATCAATTTACAGACTTAGGAGCATGCTCATTTGCTCTGAGTGTATAAAACTATCGAATGCTTCGTTATAGTCAATGAAAAACAAGTAGAGGTCTGTCTTAATTTCAGTTGTCCTTTCTGAAAACATTTCCCAAATCGTTTTTAGCTGCAGTGGTGTATCTTCTTCTTATCGGGTAGCTTGCCATTAAAACTTTATAATCGAGCTTCTTTCTAGTTTTTGGTAACTCAAGTTTATTGAGCCTTACCTTGATGGTGTAAACTAGAGGTACATGGTCACTTCCACAATCAGCCCAGAGATACGATTTTGATTATTAAACTGCATTCCTGAATCTTTTGTTGATGGTCATGTAATCAATTTTATTTATAAATGTAGCTCTTGGGCTTTTCACGTGTACCTTCTTCTCAGACTAAAACAATGTGTTTGTAATAACGTGACCATTCTCAACACACCAATCTATTGGCAGTCCTTCTCCCTTAGTCTGGTGCTTGTTACGACGCGGTTTCACATTTGTTGTCCACATGGCACAGAGGAGAATGCCCAAAGAAGCCAAACTAATTTCTGACTACGTATTTATATTGGGGCGGCACGGTGGTCCAGTGGGTAACGCTATCGTCTCACAGCAAGAAGGTCCCGGGCCCGAAACTCGGCTCGGGCGCCTTTCTGTGTGGAGTTTGCATGTTCTCTCCCCGTGTCCGCGTGGGTTTTCGCCGGGCACTCCGGTTTTCTCCCACTGTCCAAAAAACATGCTGCTGCATAGCTTAATTGGCTTGCAGACTAAATTGACCTCAGTGCCCGGTGATGGGCTGGCGTCCCATAGTGGGTATATCCCTGCCTTGCGCCCCGTGCCTGCCGGGATAGGCTCTGACTCACCGCGACCCTGTGCAGGATTAAGCGATTTGTGAAGATGAGATATTTATATTGAGGGTTTGGGTGTACGATTGGCTTACATCTCTTTGTCAGTCACTTAACAGACATCATCTACAGTCATGATCAATCAACCGCTGGATGAATACCTCCCCAGGCCATCTCAATCCATCAGTCTCACAATGCAAGAGTTAATTTAGATAGTGCATACAAGAACACTTATTATTTTTTTTGTTTCGTTACTTAATGAGCTTCACTGATTTATATGCGTTATTTTATTTCATTGAGCTATTCTGATGTTGTTGGCATGCCATTATATCCACAACTTCTAGAGCGCTTTTCACCGGAAGGTCACAAAGCGCTAAACAGAGCTGTGGAGAGAACGGCACGTCAACAACATCTGAACGGCGTATCAACATACTTCACATCTGTTTTTTTCATTTTCTGCTCTCGGTGCATTCACTTGTATCACTGAAATATTTAATGGTTTAGTATATCGTTTCACCAGCATGACTCTTTCAGATATTACCCAAAACCCATGTAAACATTTTGAGATGTCTTCATCTAATATAAAGCCAACACCTCTTTCGTGCCTCTGACCACCTGAAAAAACAATGTTCACACCTCCTGATACAATCGTTCCCTCGTCCTTCCAATGCGTTACACATATACCGAGACTACTGATGTTTAGTCTCTTCATTTCCTGCTTTGCATTGTCCACATTCCTGATTTGATTTACAGTTCATAACGTTCCAAGTTGCTATTCTAAGTTGTTGTTTTTTTTTCTGGGTACGAACAGTCGCAGCCTGACGGTCTGGAGTCAATTGTCACCCATGACTATCCTTACCGGGCGAGGTGTCTCCACGAGTGAGGACCCCCTTCACGCCATTGCGGTTGTTGATAGATTTATTTTTGACCAGTTTTTTCTTTGCAAAATTCTGTCGTAGGTTGCCACTTCTTTCTGCAGTTTGCAGTGATTCGCTTGTTGGAAGCAGGTCTCCTTTGCCATTGTCCCAGTAGCGCGAGGCATCCAACATACGCGACGATCCACAATCCTGCACCCTTAATGGCTTCAACCGTAACTCTGGTCAGAGTTAATATTGCCACGTCAGTTAATTTGCGGCAGTTTGATTAAAACATTTGTACTCTGTCACCGAACGCCAGTTGTCCGAAAAGTCTACATATTCTAAGTCAGCAAACCAAAGTTATTATTTTGATCCGCACACTCCTTGCGAGTGATTCTCTCCACATGGCCTTTACTAGAGGCCGCTCTGAAGAGCCCCTCTACAGAGCGTAATTGATGTCGTTTATCATTGTACCCTAATTGTCCTGATGTTGTTGACATGCCGTTCTTTCCGCAGCTCGGATTTGTACAAAAAACCCTCCAAAAAACGTTATTGTTGTTGATTTTCCGTGCTTATGTCGTTGTTGTTGAGATGCCGTTCTCTCCGCAGCTCTGTGCAGCGCTTTATGACTCTCGGGTAATGCTCGCTATAAAAATGCTATTATTATTTTAGCGTTGGTTTGTGAACGTTTGCACAGCTGCATCGGTGTCCGCTCCATCAGATGCCTTTACGTAGTTTTTAAAAAGCAGACACAGTCGTCGGCGTTAGTCGTGTGTTCACGGGTACATAATTGTGTTTGTATCGTGAAAAACGAGAAAAAAATAATTCTTCTAACTCTGACTTGCTGCTTGTGTGGTTGAGTGGCCTCCAACATGTCCTTTACTCGGACCCAATCATCTTCATACTTTATATAATAGGTCTAGTTTGCCTAAAACTAAGTTTATTTTTAAGAGCATATATAATAGGTCCAGTTTGCCTAAAACTAAGTTTATTTTTAAGAGCATAATAGGTCCAGTTTGCCTAAAACTAAGTTTATTTTTAAGAGCATATATAATAGGTCCAGTTTGCTAAAACTAAGTTTATTTTTAAGAGCATTATGATGTAGGCTTGGTTCCCACACCTCGAGGGGAGGATGGTTGAGCCCAAGAGAAGACGGTTAGGTCCCTTCGGTGGGCATCGCCTGCTGGGAATCAGTACGCATCGTCTGATGCGTGACACGGACAGGGACCGTGGCGCTCACACATGGAAAAATACATTGTGTAAATGCTGAGACAGAGGAACACGTTGAATAGAGAAGAAACCCAAATAAAAGCGACTGAAAAGAAAACTGTGGGCTTCAGCAGAACACGGCATGGTTGTAGCGGAGGACGGCTGATGGTCGACACTGGTGATGGAAAGACAGGGGAGGAAGCAATTCGAGAATATAACGGAGATGGGACGATGAGATAAGGTCATGTGCCCTGGTCCTCATCCAGCTGCGCAAAGCAGCTGATGGTTGCATCTGGAATGTGATCAGTGTACACACACACACACAAGGTGTGCGTGGGGTGTGGAGCAGGGGTTTCAGGCCAATCCACGCCAGACCCAAGCAACAGTTGCCAGGTAACAATGGGCGGTCATACTGAGCAGTCACGTGCTAATGGGGCAGTGACGATAATGGCGAAATGCCTCGTAACGGCATAGATGGCGATGGGTGGTGGCGATGAACTGGCGATAGGTTCATAAAATCCCCTGTCCCTCCCTCCACTCAAGCTACGGCGACCCAGTGGCGAAATTTGGTAAAACATCTGCAACGATATTTCAATACTGCATTATACTCATGTCCTCGGGTGGCCATGCACAATTTATCATAACTTCCATTTTCCAAATTTTTGACAGACAGCTAATGCATCACCGCTGACACCCAAAATAAAATCTTGAGGTTTAATTCTATTAAATCAATAATTTCGGGCTTAACTTTGGCCCAGGCCTTAGCCTTATGTCCCTACTTAGGCACTGGCCTCAACCTAAAGGTTTCTAGTCTCATCGGGGCCTTACGGGTTTCAGCCGTGTCATGGCGCCTCAGGTCCTGGTATTGAATGCAAGACTGGTGTCCCACTGAATGAGAGGTTAACGCCTCCACGTCTGCGCGTGAGAGATTGGAACACCTGGCGAGCTCGTGCAGTCAACACACAACTGAAATCCAACAGCGTCACGAACGGTAAAGAGTTTATTAATACAGAAACTTGAGAAAATATTAGTGTACATGCGCGAGTGTGGGTGAATGTGTGTGAACATGCGAGCACATGTGGTTTTTCCACAGAACATGTAACCACGTACCCCGCAGGTCCACGGAGCCAACGCTCGCATCACTCCCACGCTGGACACAGCGACGTCTTTACTGATCACTATTTACAATGGAACGGAACATGTGCAGCATAATCCGACCGGCCAGACAGGCCATACCCATCTCTCATGTGATAGCGAAGGGTCACGACCCCAAGAGGATGTGAATCGTGGACTCACGTCTGTCCAGCACAGCACCAGTGCGGCAGTAGTGAAATGGCTCCTGGTCAGTAACATAAGCAATCTTACGTGACACTGTCTGTGTTTTTACCCTAAACAACGATACATTTCCTCAAGGTATTTTATGCACAAAACCCATTTTATCCATAATTCAGCCTCACACTGCAGTGATGAGGCGCATTCTG
>JAZEWT010000013.1:7204928-7229844 GCA_036362905.1 Mordacia mordax
CACTGACCCTACTCACCACACTGACCCTACTCACCACTCACCCTTCTCACCCCTACTCACCCTACTCACCACACTGACCCTACTCACCACACTGACCCTACTCACCACTAACCCTACTCACCCTACTCACCACACTTACTCTACTCACCCCTACTCACCCTACTCACCACACTCACCCTACTCACTCTACTCACCCTACTCACCACTAACCCTACTCACTCTACTCACCACACTGACCCTACTCACCACTCACCCTACTCACCACTAACCCTACTCACCACACTGACCCTACTCACCACTCACCCTACTCACCCCTACTCACCCTACTGACCACACTGACCCTACTCACCACTAACCCTACTCACTTTACTCACCACACTCACCCTACTCACCACTCACCCTACTCACTCTACTCACCCTTCTCACTCTACTCACCACTCACCCTACTCACCCTACTCTAATCACCACACTCACCCTACTCACTCTGCTCACCCTACTCACCACTAACCCTACACACTCTACTCACCACACTGACCGTACTCACCACTCACCCTACTCACCACTAACCCTACTCACTCGACTCACTACACTGACCCTACTCACCACTCAACCTACTCACCACTCACCCTACTCACCCGAGCAGCGTTACCACTCACCCTACTCACCCCTCACCCTACTCACCACTCTCCCTCTTCACCACACACATGCGTTAGTTACTCTACCAGTGTTAATTTTACTACGAGCATTACTAACTACTGTGCATTATCAATACTACTGAAAGTTCGCACTAACACGCACTGCTTCTGATCCGTGTCATAGCGGGTTAACGTCCATTGATTGAAGACCTCCTTTCGTCAGTAAAACATGTATTTACTGTGCAGTTTTTAACTATCTAAATAATTTTCTCTCCAATATGCTGTCGGGTCTCAGGTGCGTCTATTTGTTCCCTGTGCGCTTTCACTAATTCCCTTTTGTAATTGTATGATTTTAGTTTTTCACTTCCAATAAATATCTTAATTTAATAATGATGATTATTATTAAATATCTTCATTTCTTTTATCAACTTTTAAGTGTGCCTTTGCGTCGTACAGTATTTACCTGAGGTCCCGGGTTCGAATCTCTCGGCTCGGGTGCCTTTCTGTGTGGAGTTTGCATGCTCTCCCCGTGTCCGCGTGGGTTTTCGCCGGGTACTCCGGTTTCCTCCCACAGTCCAAAAGCATGCTCCTGGATAGGTTGATTGGCTCGCAGACTAAAATTGTCCTGCAATGCCCGGCGATGGACTGGCGTCCCGTCGTCGGGTGTATTCCTGCCTTACGCCCTGTGTTTCCGGAATAGGCTCCGGCTCACCGTGACCCTATATAGGATTAAGCGGTTTCAGATAATGAGATGAGGTGTATCTATTCATCAGTTCCCTGTCCCACATGTGCCTGGCTGTTGTGAATATGAAAAGGCTGTGTGGAGTTTGCGTGTTCTCCCTGTGTCCGCGTGGGTTCCCGTCGGGCATTCTGGTTTCCTCCCACCGGCCAAAGACACGCTGCTGCCGAGGTTAATTGGCCTGCTGAATAAATTGTCAAAAGTGTGCCCTGTGATGTTTTGGTATCATATCCGGGGTTTCCCCCCGCCCTGCACCCTCTATCGGCCGAGATAGGTTCTGCCCCCCCCCCGCAACCCGATATACGTTTCAGCGCGTATTGGTAATGAATGAATGATGGTTGCTTTCAAAGCTGGTTGCCACGTTTTGCTGAACTTTAGTCTCATTTTTATTCATTATTAGCAGACGCCCTTATCCAGAGCAACTAACATCATTACAGAGAGGCTGACTGCCATACAGTCAGCCGACGCTACACCTGCCAGACACTGCGTTTGCGATTCATGTTTTTTTGGTATGTGTGAATCTATATTGCTTTGTGGCAGACTGTAGCCAGTGTAAGTATATATTTTTAAATCGATTGTGTCGTCTGCGGTGTGGGCTGTCGTTCCCAACTTCTTTGTGTGCAACAAATGCGCTGCACCCAGGTGTTCTTTTTTTTCTTATGGTTTGGCCAATATAAACTAGAAGTCTTGCCAGGATATTATAATAATAATTGCATTTCTAGAGCGATTTTCACCCGAGGGTCACAAAGCGCTGCACAGAGCTCCAGAGACAACGGCACGTCAACAACAACAACATTAGAACTTAAAATCGACAATTACATTTATTTTATTTTGGGGGGGGGGTTTAATATACACATCGTTGCAGAACAACTTGCAAAAATATGATCTGACTTTGAAATATAATTTAAAAAATGCAAAATTATCAGTGTTAATAATGGATATATTGGAAAATGGTTTAATGTAACATTTTTCGTATAACAATAATTGCATTTCTGGAGTGCTAATCACCCGAGGGTCACAAAGCGCTGCACAGAACTGCGGACTGAACGGCACAGCAACAAGACAAGAACCGCAAATCAGCAATAACGTTGTTTTTTTTTTACAAATCCGGCTGCGGAGGGCACGGCATATCTTTTATTCCTGTTTACCCAAGTAATGTTTCAGCATTGTAATGTTTGGCTCAATATCAGTTCGTACAGGGAGGTGCTGCGTCACTTTTGTGCTGCACAGGGGCATCTGACATATAGGGAGGGGGTCCCCTAGGCAAATTGAGACGAAGATACTGGACACAAAGGCGATGATTGACAGACCAGGGCAGTGCGATCTGAACACACCGCGCCCACGTGGGCTGGGTCACGCGCGACGTGATGACGTCACCACGCCGCCGCCTCCTCGAATGCGGCTCGTTCTGATTGGCTGGCATCACGCGACCCGACGTGGGTAAAAGTCGCTCGCCCATTGGTCGAGCTACAAAGAGGAGGCGAGTTCCGCTCAATAAAACACGCGCTCTGATTGGGCAGGCAAAATGACAACCGCGCTCCGATTGGCTGCGCATTAATGTACATTTCCCACCACGCTTAGACGTCTCCTCCTCCTCTACTGGGTGCTGATTGGTCTAAGGCAGCGCACGCATATCAATTTGCGGTTTTGATTGGTTAAATAGCGGGGAGGGGCGTAGCCCCGCCCGATGCGCTGTAGGGAATTCGATGTGGGTTGAGGCCACGCGGGGACGCGCTTAGCGGCCGGGCCCCGCTCGGCCTCCGGGACCCCGGGCCCCGTGCACCCCGCGTCCCCCGGTACCAATTAACCCCTCGTCCCCCCGCTCCCGGAGCTCGCGACTCCCCTCTTCCCGGGACATCCCCACCCCCGATCCTTCGGTCCTGGGGAACGCGATGTCTTCCCCGGAGCAACAGCCCCTGGGCCAGGGATACGGCGGCAGCAACAGCGGGGAGGAGGAAGGTGAGGCCCGGGGTCCCCGTAGCGCAGCGCGGACGGAGGCAGCGCTGCGGAGTTCAGGCGCGGGACGCGGGGACCCCGGAGATTCGAGTTTGGCCCAGGGAGTTTTTGTCCGCGCCGTGGGCTCGGGCGCCTCGGCGGTGGTGGGGAAGGCTTTGGCGTCAACCGATGTTGTTGTTGTTGTTTGTGTTGCAATCGTTTGTGTGCCGGGTCTCGAGAACCAGAGGCTGCTGGTGTCTGGTCTCGATGGCTCACACTTGCTCATTAAGCTCCGTGTTGCCGCTGCTCCGTCGCTGGCGCCGTGGTTGCCATTGTGGCTATTATTGCCATTGTTGCTGCTGTGTGTCGACATTGCTGTTGGCCCGCAGCGCAAGAGGTGGCAACAGTTGGCGCTAATTGTAATTACGCGCTTAACGCTCCTAATGACGAGTAGCGATATTTAGGGATAACTTGCGGTAGTTGACGTCAGTGCTAATCCGCGGTAATTGTGGCTGACGTGAACCCTTCACGCCGGGTGACTGGAAACGCGGCTGCGCGCTCGCGGTGATTTGTGCGTTCGTCTGGAAAACGGGAGAGAGTGTTTACGTAACGAGAGAGAGAGACACAGACGGACGAGGCGGTACCTTGTCCTTTTTATCTGGGTCGCAGTATCCCATCTACTCGGGCAGGGGTTGAGCCGCCGCGCACCAGGTAACGCCAGTAGTGCAGGGATGCGGGAGAGGTAGCCCCGAGGTGTCTCATGCATTGCCCCCGTGAGCCGAGGTCTCGCGTCCTGGGGGTTGTTGTTGAACCCCTCGAGCAAACCACAACTGCTCGTGTTTGTCGGGAGGTAGGAGGAAATGCACGTCAGTGGGTATTGCAACGCTTGTGCAATTCACCACAGCATCACCGCCACGCTAGTTCGTTACAGCTTGCTGAGAGTCGGTCCAGGAGATGTTCAGATCTCATTCGCCACCGATGTCAGCCTCGGCTGGGATTCAAATGCAAGACCTTGAGAGTGCATCGAGCCGTGGCACTATTGATGTCGGGATAACAGTGTTGAGAGAGGAGGAACGCTCGAAACTGCGATACCGAAAGACCATTTCTTGAGCAGTGCTTGGTTACAATTATATTTTGTGATGCTCCTAATGAGCCAACTTGAATAGGGATGGTGAACAGGGCACTGTTAAGGGATAATAGCTAAAGCACAGGAAAGCAGCGTTATGTGGGGAACGCAGAAGCATTGCTACCCACACTGCCTGCGCGCGTGACACCCACTCTGGTGATAACGCTATGAAGCGGACAATATCCAAACTCATCTCAGAAAGTCGTTAGATGGATAGAGAGTTGTCGAACGTGTCACTAGACCGTTAACCAAGTGTTAAAGGTAAGTAAATTGGAACTTTAATACACACCTGGAATCGAGCCTGAAGTTGCATAGTGCCCTTGTCCCAGGATGGCTCTAAGTAGTTTACTTTGACACAATTTAGTTGCAAATGAAATCCAAAAAAGTCGTTTGAACTTGGCAACAAAATCTGTAATTTGGCAAAAATGTGCTCTGTGGCTCCATGTTAAGCGCCCATGTGGAGCGCCTCTGCCCTGTGTAGGTAGGAAAAGGGTGCTTGGGCACGTGGGAATACTGGTTTATGGTTAAGTGCACCGGAAGCCATCGTTTTTACATTAACACCGGGGCCTTGTAGCTCCAGGAGCCCTAATGGGAGTGGCGTGGACAGCAGCAGGAGGAGGAGGCCTCGAGCACGTGCCCTCATCTGCCTCCATTCATGATGAAGATGTCATGGAGCAGATCCTGCTGGATGCGCAGCACGAGTCCGAGCGCAACAGCCCCCAGAGCCACTCCCACAGCCACAGGTGGAGATTTCGCCTCTCCGCCCACTTTCACTACTCACGCACACACTCGCGGTTCACTCGGCACACATGCTCTGTGTGCGGTGAGGCCCCGTAGCTGCCGGGAAGCCCTCTGCATCACGGTCCCCGTTCATTGTTGGTATAGAACGCACACCGCTCTGCCACGCACGCGGGTTTTTCTGTCTGGTGCCCGTGCAGAGGTCGATATCGGCACGCACTGTTGTCATGGCCCAGGAATGTGGTTGTGGAAGTAGTCCATGATAGCGAGGTCTAGCTGCAGCGTGCAGTTACGAGGGGACGTCTGTCATTGGCTTGGCATCACGATGTTGTTGCCCCGCCAAGTGGACACTGAAGGGTGCCAACAGGGCTCCTGGCAGTGGGAATTGTCCAGTCAGAGCGTGCATATGAGCTTAACACAGCAGGTGCTGTGTAGCTATGTTGTAATTATGAGGACAGTACATTTAACCAATGCAGCGTATGGGTGTTAACTGTCCCATGCAATAATTAAACATGTAAACTGTGTGCATGTAAACTGTATGCATGTCTCCTGTGGGCTTTCAGCTCTTGCTAAGTCTTGCTGTTTTCTCACACGCCTACAGCCCCCAGAAGCCCCAGAGCCCCGTTTTCTTTAGTTGTGGTGCAGAGAGCACCAGCGCAGAGGAAACATTCCTCGATGAAGGAGGCGGTGATGCGTTCAGCTGTGGCATGGAAAGCGGGGGTGCTCTAGGGACGCCCCCCCAGTCCGACGGAGCAAGTCGCCAGGTACAGCCACAGGGCTACCGCTGTATTATTCAAATATCCCTCTTGTCACACTTTCTCAGATAGATTGACACTGTCTCTGAGTGACAGGCACTACAGGTCACCACGGTTCACAGTGTTGGTTCATCAGCTCCAGTATATGCGTGGGTTTGCATACTTGTGTATACATGTGCATATTTGTCTGCATGTGTTCATATTTGTGCATGCCTGTGCACATGCTCGTGCGTGAGCAGTCGGACGAGGAGAGTGGTGACAGCGAGGCTGGAAGCAAGAGAAGTTCGGAATGGTCCAGCCGCCCTGAAAACTCCCCACCTAAGTGAGTCCATCATCCCATGCCCCTGCCACCTGTCGCTGGATTGTGTCGTGTTCTTGTATGATGATGATGATTGCACGGGCACATCACTTCATATCCACTAATGTGGATGTGTTTGGTGTATATAGTAACAGCACCTGGAAATTTCTCACCACAGCTTTTCTGCTGTTGGCTGAAACCAGTATTTGCAAATGCAGCCCCAGTAACATACTCTTGCATAAGCATTTCACAGCCACGTGCTTTAGTGGCTATTGCAACTTTGTGGTGCATGAAAAGCACCAACTGCTGAGCAAGCAGGCGCTTAATGCTCAATACCTGGAGGCTGTGGCGCCTGTAAATTACCAACTCCTCCCGTGTGTTTGTTTTATTGAGACATTTTCCTTTTTCGTGTCCTATCTAACCATGCGATGCAGAAAGGTATGAGGTGAGCTTGGTTAGCTGCTAAACAGCTTGCTGGTGTGTCAGGATTTACCTATTTGTCCTGTGTATGCATAGGTGTGTTGTGTACATGTCTGGGTGTGTGTGTGTGATTATGCACCTGTGTTTGTGTCCGTATTTGGTGAAATGTTGCACTTGTCCCGAGCTTCCCTTAGGTCAACTATGCCTTACATGAGTACATGGTGTTATGTGTAAACTTCAGAAGTGGAGAGACAAGGTGACTGGGCATGGTGCTAGCCATGCATTTACTCATGCGCTGTGTTTCATACTTGCTCTTGAACAGAACTTGCCCCAACGTTAGGGGGACGTCCGTTGTCTTGGTGTGTCTGTGCATTTCTCAGGGAGCTGAAGCTGCATGCCTCACGGCGCGCAGCACGAACAAGCATGCGGAAAAACAGTGCTATGAGTTGTGGCGGCCTCTTCTCATCGGAGGTGCTGTGCGTCATCGTGCCGTCCCTTCTCCTCTCCCACCTCCTCACCCTCGGCCTTGGGTGTGCGCACACACGTCACACACACGCCAACCAATGGATTACCAGGGATTAATTTCGCATTGAATATTCTTTGGGTCGCTGATAGATTATAGTTGGTAACACGTGGCCCGTGGCCACAGCCATAGGTAGACGTATACTGAACGTGACCTCAAGGTACAAAAATATCCTTTCGTTACCTTAGACCCGTCTGAAATTAAACAACCGCTATTTTACATTAAGTGGTAGTGACGTCAACACGGTGCTTGTGCCAGGCTATATATGTTCTTTGGAGCCACGTGAATTGTCAAAGGCTCCCTGGCAGGTTGTCACTTGGCAGATCCGTATGCTCTGACTGAGATGACTGACAGAGGCACCACCTGTGCTCCCGACTGTGCCAACTTGCTGAGCTTTAACTGCCTGGCGCTCTACTTGTTGTGAGCCCTGGGAGTCATCCGTGCATTCATCAGCCATGTTTGCTAAATGCACACAATTGCCTACAGCATTGTGATTGGGTAAGATGTACGCGGATTCTTACTAAAAAACGGAAGACCGCTGCAAAAACGCGTAGGATCCTCAGCAAACCACACCCCAAATGGATTTAAATACAACCAGGCTCGGCGTGGTTTTCAGGTGGCTGTGCCTTTCCCAAATACTGCACCTGCACAGGTGGTGTGGTTGTGATTGCAGACGGATGTTTTGTCGCTTTTTAAACATCATCTCGTCGTGTCTCCTACAGGATCTACATTGGCAAGCGACTCGCCGCCTCTTCTCACAGCTCCTTGTAAAAGAAGGCACTTAACTCTTATTCACTTTTTAAACAGCTGTTCAAATTTAAAGCTAAAAAAAAACCTTGCAATGGATTGAAAAGAATAAAGAACTTTAGAAGTAAAAGTTAAGTTTAACACTAAACGGAGCACTCATCCATGTTTTTGTTTTTTCCGAGATGTCAAAAAGTACTTTAGTGTAGGTGCATGTTATAAAATATGCTTGTATGCCACTGTGAATTCACAAGTAGTCCTGTAAAGGATGGAGTAGTGTATATTGAAACGTCATTGTTATCTTAAGCATTGTGCCTTCCAGTTCCTTATTTTGTTATATTCTGTAGATCACACACAATACACTGAATACAGTACAGTATTATCGTAATTTGTTGCAATGCCTCCATCTACCCATGATTAAACATTCCCTGTAGCTGACACTTTCGACTGACCTCCTGGCTTTGCGTCTAGTCATGTTCCGGTCTGGGGCAATGTGTGTGCACAATTCCAGCCCCCCCCACCTCTCCCCCTCGGCTGTTCGGACACACTGTACCCTGCCCATGGGCAGTTTTTAATTTTCGCTTAGTAACGAGTTGATAAACGTGTGTATATATTTAAGCTATGGGTTCTTTTTGCCAGTGTACATATGTAATAAGTAGAAAAGTTTGTTTTACCATTTCTGGCAATTATACAGGTATTAGTCATAAAACACCAAAATAGACACATTTCACAATGTCTAGTTTGCAACAGCCACGCATACTTGTGGCAAAATATGCAAACTAGACACATTGTGAAATGTGTCTATTTTTGGTGTTTTAAGAGCTTAATACCTGTATAATTGCCAGAAATGGTTAAAACTTTTTCTGCTTTTTACATGTGTATATGTGTTAATTGACATTAATGAGCCAGTGAACGGTTTCAGGCGTGGCCTCATGAATATCTTAAATTATGCCAACAAATTGTTGATGTGGACAGTGATGTACAGTGTTGTGTGGTCCGTGGTTCAGGGTTGATTACTGCGATTGCACTGCGGGCTATTTCAAGTTACTGGTCGAATTAGGACATCAACAGTCTCGAGGACTTGGCAATTTAAGCCTGTCCTCACCCATCGTTCCACGTCCACTCACCACAGTGTATCGCTGCCTTCCGGAGTTGAAAATCACGCGCTTCCTGCTCGTCATATCACCATGCACGTGTGGAGGTGAATGAGGACATCCCCATACCGTGTAGATTTTGGGGATCAGTTGCTCATTATACTAAAGCAACACCCGTCAGCATTACCCTGTGCTGACAATGTAGCACAACAATTGACGTTATTTTTACTATTGCAGCAAATACCAGTGAACCTGCAAGCTCAAGACGTGGGATTCCTACCCATACGACGTCAAAACTGACCAACGCAACAAGACTACTGGGCACATGCCGACCAATTTGTTACCAGAGCAATGTCACAAGTTCCATCTAAACTTCAGTTGAGACCATCTGGGTGAAACGTTAACCACAAGGCAGCAGAGTGTACACGGGCGGTGCTAATTTGGAGCGCCTAAGGGTAACGTCTGCTGAAGACCGATAAATATCGACCTATCAGAATAACCTTTTTGCATAGTGGTTACCTTATCATGCTACGAGACGTGCTACAGGAGTTCGATTCCCGGCCATGGCCGATATCACTGGCGTTGGTCAAACGTCTCCCGAAGCCGCCACGACGGGGAGGGGGCGGAAGGATTCATCCAGCGGTGGATTGATAACGGACTCTACGATGCGGAGACGGGCCCAATATTGTGACTGTGTTTGAGGCGGCAGGGGTTCCACCGACACCGCGTATGCCGTATATACTGACAGTATATATATAGACTGTCGCGCATGTCCCCAATGCGCGCTAGAAGCCCAAGAATCCGAGAGCCCCGTGGTTCCGGGGTCCGCGCCGCCTTCACCACGTGCAGGAGCCGGAGTGCGCGGCCGGTGAGCGGCGGTGCGGGCTCCCGGTGAGGACTATCGGGGACTCGACCGACACGGGTCACTCGTTACTTTTGACATCGCCGTTGCACCGTGGCCCGGGGCGAAGTCCATGCGTCGGGCGGGCGGGAGTCGCGGCGACCGGCTCGGCTATTCGACAAGGGCCGGGACAAGGCTGAGGACGAGGTGCGGGAGGCCGAGCGCATGGAGGCCGTGCAGCTGCACAAGAGGCGGCGTGAGGAGGGAGGCGACGCTGAGCGCGGTTCGGACCCGGTGAGGCGACGTGAAACCCTCGTCCCCTTGCTCTTCTCGCGTCTCGCTTTATCGTCCCATCTCCTGGCCCCGTCGCAGCACTCACGGCGCGGCGCTGTGTGTGCGCGCCCGCCCCCCCCCCCGGGCGGTACAGAAGCGGCTGTGTCGGGGATGCGTCTCTGAGCTCTTGCCCGCGTCCCTGCCGCCCGGCTGGCCCGGGCAGCTCATGCAGCCCGACACGATGACCGGCGGACGGCCCGAGGCCATGCAATTACTGGACGGGGGGTCAGAAGATATGCAGGTACAGACCGGAGGTGGGGAGGGGGCGCATGGAGATGTGTGCTGGGGGTGTCATGGGGTTATGGAATAATGGAAATAGGGGCGATGTGTGTGCGATGTTTTGGACAGCCTTGGGGGTTCGCCCCCTTGATAAAACAACCCCCCCCCCCCATTTACACGCCACCTCCCACTTCGAGGCATTTCAGTTTCTAGTCATACAAGTTCAAGAAAATAAAGTCGGCGCAAAGAATACCTTCAATGTTAACTAGCGATTCGTACATTCTGCCAGATTCATCAGCAGTAAAAGCGTCCATATCTGCTGTTAGTCTCATCCTATTCACGGAGCTCTACGGAGGAGAAAATTGATATGGGCCACGTTCCGATAAGGCTGTGCCCCTCCGTGTTACTATTTGCAGGGATTCGCCAGCTGCCTCGAGGGTCTTTGTGTTACAGTGCAGTGTCCGTCTCTGGTGTCACGGAGTCTTGATGCTGTCCTTGTTACAGACGGAGTCCGGGCTCCTGGGATCCACGCCGCGAGTCTGCCCACGTTGCATGGCCGGGGAGTCGGTAAGAACAGATGCCCTCTCTCTACTCGTTAATGTTGTCATCCTGCACGCTCTCTTACTTGTAGTATTCCGACCTTGCTGCATGTACAACAACTTACATGCCTGTCCAGATAAGCCAGCAAATGGGTGCATTGCAGGACAACGTTGCAGGGTCTTCCTTAAAATTCGGAAAATCACAATGTGGTTGATGGTCTGGTGGATGTATTGCCAGAGTCGTGTGTTTTTGTCGATAGAACTGGCAGTTATCTAGTTTTTTTTCTTCACACCAAGTCTCATCTCATTATCTGAAACCGCTTAATCCTATATAGGGTCACGGTGAAGCCGGAGCCTATCCCGGAAACATAGGGCGTAAGGCAGGAATACACCCGACGACGGGACGCCGGTCCATCGCCGGGCATTGCGGGACAATTTTAGTCTGCGAGCCAATCAACCTATCCAGGAGCATGCTTTTGGACTGTGGGAGGAAACCGGAGTACCCGGCGAAAACCCACGCGGACACGGGGAGAGCATGCAAACTCCACACAGAAAGGCACTGGAGCCGAGAGACTCGAACCCGGGACCTTCTTGCTGTGAGGCGTCAGCGCTAACCACTGCGCCACCGCGCCGCCCTTCACACCAAGTGATTAGTGCCAAGTCTAGAGACTGACCTTCCTCACTATCACACGTTTTAATGGAACAGCACACTCTTTAAATAAAATTAGCTTAGCCATTGCCATTTTGTGCGATTAACTCGCCCATTACTTCCCACGTCGACCGTACGGTATTTTTTTGTATTGTCGACAATAAAGTATAATTGAATATAAACAGCTGAGCCATACAGCAGCAGACATGTCCAAGTGACCAAGAGCTGTCTGCACCCAGTACAGACTGCGATGATGACAGAGATGTGAGTGATTCCGAGTATTGTAGGTATTAATAATAATAATAATACATTTTATTTAAGGCGCCTTTCTGGGCACTCAAGGACACCGTACATAATTAAAACACATTAAAAAGAAGCAACAATAAAAATTATATATAAATATAAAAAACAATTCATATAAAAACAATTCAACAAGACAGAGTAATTTGCATCAGTATTAGTGGTCTGGTACAAGTTTATTACTACTCTACTTGGAAAAGTATGAAACAATATCTCTTATCTCGTCTCATTGCCAGAAAGCGCTTAATCCTGTACAGGGTTGCGGTGAGCTGGAGCCTATCCCGGCAAAAATACAGGGCGCATGGCAAGGATATACCCACGATGGCACGCCAATCCATCACCGGGCACTGCGGGCAATTTAGTCTGCAAGCCAATTAGCCTATGCAACAGCATGGTTTTTGGACTGTGGGAGGAAACCGGAGTGCCCGGCGAAAACGGGGGGAACATACAAACTCCACACAGAATGGCACCCGAGCCGAGATTCGAACCCGGGACCTTCTTGCTGTGAGGCGACAGCGCTACCCACTGAGCCACCGTGCCACCCATGTAACAATATCTTATAGCTAATTGGTCTATCTGGCGCAGACTTTTTGAGGTGCCTTTTGTGATTTTCATCTTTAAGGCATTTCCCGCTGTCCACCTGTAGTACTATTATTATTATACCTGCTGCTGTAACTGACCCACATGATGCATGTTCTCCAGGGCCACATAAACCACATGGGGAGTTCCTGACGTGGGGCCTCAAGGTGCAGCTCCGCGGGCCCAGCTGGGGTCGCCCTCTCAGCACTGGGGCCCTTTAACAGAGATTATATTTTGTTCGTAATTGTTTTCTGATTAAGAATTTTATCTCAGGTTGAGAGGTGCGTCACTGAATGTATTGCGCACGAGGAGTACGGCCAAGTCGACGCAGCTGGCCAAGCTGGCAGAATACCTTGCCGACTAACCCATCATGGAATGTTTTAAACAAAATATTGCTGTAATATTTTTACATGTAATTTATATTGACTATATGTAATACAAGCGAATGGTGTGTTATACTCTGTTGTTGGGTGTGTTATTTAACAGTGTACTGTTCTGATGTATATCCTGGGGCTCTTATTGAGTTTCAAATTTTTTGTTGTTCAAATCTATGGCATGGTAATCATGCAGTGGTATTTCTGCCTCCTCACAGACAGAAGGTTCTCCCCGAGGTGGTTTAATTCCTACCTAGGATACCTTTCTGTACGGTGTGTATGTGTCTTCTCCCCTATTCTGCGTTGGTTCCCTCCAGGTTCTCCCGTTTCCTCCCACAGCTAAAAAACACTATTTGGCCTCTAACTTAATGCATAGGATGCAGTGTCTGGCTGGTGCCAATGCTGGATTCCTGCGATACAACAAACATCCGAACTGACCAACGTAACGCGTAAACATAAAGGACAAATCAACTTACAGCAACAATCATTCCAAAATTAAACTCTATAACCATAATAATAAAATGTCGAATATCGTCGACATTGATCTAATACTGTCTAATACTGTGCCATGTCGATGGACCGGCGTCCCGTCGTCGGGTGTATTCCTGCCTTGCGCCCTGTGTTTCCGGGATAGGCTCCGGCTTCACCGTGACCCTATATAGGATTAAGCGGTTTCAGATAATGAGATGAGAGATGAGAGACTGTGCCATGTACCATGGCACAGTGCCATGTACCATGGCACAGTGGCTGAATTCAGCCACTGTGCCATGTACCATGTGCCATGGTACATGGCCATGTACCATGGCACAGTGGCTGAATGTTTAGCAACTTATAGGTCTCTGTCCATATCAGCCAGGAAATGGCTGCAGTGCAGTGCAATGCTGCAGGGCCTTCATTGAAGTTTCTAAGGTCACAATGTGGTTGATGGACGTGTTGATAATTTTACCCCGGGCTGACTTTCCACTTGTGGAGGTTGTGGGTGGGCTTGCTAATGGGGCTTGCAGGATCAATTATAAGTGAACCATTATTTTTAAGCTCGATTAAATCCTGATCAGTGTTAACTCATACTCGTAGTAAATTCTCCAATTTTATAACCCAAAAGGTATAAAATATATATTTTTATGTAATACTAGTTTATAAAGAAATTTGGACAGAAAACATTGTCTCCGAAAAGGTTTCCCACCCAAAATCAAGACATATTCACTGGCTCCATCCTTCAAATCAACTGAATTTATTAATAATGAGAAATGTTTTACATGCAAATGAAGTCTCAGTTTTCAGTGGAAACCCAGCGTTTATTTTACATTTAATCACGTAGAGCTAAGTTGAGTCATGCTGTGGAGGAGGCCAAAGGTTGTTACATGTTCTTGGCCGTCATCAAAGTCCCCGTGGAGACGTGGCCACGTAGTGAACATCGCACCCGCGGAGCCCAGTTGCCGCGGTGAAGGCAGGTCCACCCACACAATACTGGTGCGGTGTTGTTTGCCATCCACGTGTGGCATTCCCTGCTCGGCTGCACATTACAAATTTCTTCGCTCAAGCTTTGTACATATACCACTGTGGGACATATTCAGAACTTAAACTGAGAATTCTCACCTGGTGTCTGCGGACACATGTAGTCTGGTTCATCCCGACCACACGTGGATTAGGTCTTGACCATCAGCAGGAATGCGGTTACATGTAAGGTACAGACCATGTAAGGTTCGCCACTCCAGCTCCTAAAGATGCCTACAGTAGCAGATGGCGAAAACTTGCAATAAAAAATTCTGAATGCGCGGCTCAACACGAAGGACCGCTTGGATTCCAGTGGCCGAGAGATTACGTCTGAATGCTTCACCTGCACTGTTTGACGCCGGCTACATTGACACGAGATAAGGAGGAGATTCTGCTCGCGCTGGTTCTGACAGTTGGGAAGAGTGATATGGTTTGGATAAGGGAGAGGGCTGGAGCTTGGAAAAAAAAGAGGTTGCATTTAGATATGATTGGGTTTAGAATTGGCTTCAAGTTAAGATCAAGGGTATTGACTACACATTGACTACAACACTGATGTTCAGAGCAACAGTGCTTCGCAGGTAATCACTGATTCCGTAAGACATTGCAATCCTCTGGCTGGGACTTTTGATGTTGTTCACTGTTGTGTTTGGATGTTGGCTCGCTGCTGCCGGACCTGTGCCTGCTCAGGAACACTTATTCCTTCCTTTGACGATTATTTTTATCTCTTACTTTATGTCCTCTGATTTATAGCCATTATTTTACTCTCAATTGATCTACTTTGATGTTTTTGTTGACATGCCGTTCTCTCTACAGGTATGTGCAGCGCTTTGTGACCCTCGGGTGAAAATGCTCTAAAAGTGCAATTATTGTGATCCAATATGTAAAAACCTAGGTGACTGGTAATTTTATAATTATTTGAATGACTGATTTGTTTGAAAATATTACAGCATCCACTGTTATTGGTCACAAAAGTTTTTCAACACCACTCATCTTTTGCCACCACACATGGTTGCAGTTTTTGCCCAGGCCCACAATGATAGGCTAGCATTCAGAACACTGACCCCGCTACTAGCGGGGGCAGGGCTCCTCTCACTAGGATTGAACTTGGGGAAAGAGCGTCAGTGCCAGCTGGAGTTTGCACTGCACTGAACAGTGAACAATTCCCTGCGCTCACCACTAGCAGCGGACAGAGCCCTCCGCGCTCACCACTAGCAGCGGACAGAGTCCTCCGCGCTCACCACTAGCCCTCCGCGCTCACCGCTAGCAGCGGACAGAGCCCTCCGCGCTCACCACCAGCAGCGGACAGAGCCCTCCACGCTCACCACCAGCAGTGGACAGAGCCCTCCGCGCTCACCGCTAGCAGCGGACAGAGCCCTCCGCGCTCACCACTAGCCCTCCGCGCTCACCACCAGCAGCGGACAGAGCCCTCCGCGCTCACCACCAGCAGCGGACAGAGCCCTCCGCGCTCACCGCTAGCAGCGGACAGAGCCCTCTGCGATCACCACTAGTCCTCCGCGCTCACCACCAGCAGCGGACAGAGCCCTCCGCGCTCACCGCTAGCAGCGGACAAAGCCCTCCGCGCTCACCGCTAGCAGCGGACAGAGCCCTCCGCGCTCACCGCTAGCAGCGGACAGAGCCCTCCGCGCTCACCACTAGCCCTCTGCGCTCACCGCTAGCAGCGGATAGAGCCCTCCGCTAGCAGCGGACAGAGCTCACCGCTAGCGTGCATCCCCCACCCCGGGAAGAAACACGTGGCAGACGTCATCGCGCATGCGCACCTCGCGGAGCGCCGCGATTGCATTTGGTAGTCCGTATGGACGAAGCTGCGCGGGGATTGGTCGTACGTTTCCCCGTCCGGGCGGCGCTACGGCCCGAGCGACCAATGAGAGCGCGCGGCCGAGCGGCGGGCGCCTATGCGCACTGGGGAATTGAGCGCGGAGCGCGCGGCGGCAGCCGGACGTCGACGACGGACGGGACGAGATGGCGCTGCCCGGCTACAGGCCGCGTGAGTGCCCGAACGTCGCGTCTCGCCCAGGGGACCCTCGGGGCTCTCTCGGTTCTTCACATTGGGCCGAGCGCTCGAGAGCCGCCTCGAGCGTGTCTGGGGATCCTCCCAGCACGGACCCTCGGGTCCACGTCACCCCCCGCTCGGCGTCTTCCACGTAGCGGGTGGTGGTTTTTTTTATTCCTTGTCGCCAGATCTCAACCGAGCTGGGCTCCTCAAAGCCTGGTGTTCGCCTTGTCTCCAACCCGAAAGGCATTGGTCGTCCCGCATCGTTACTCCAAGCCGGGACCCCGCTAGCCCTGACTTCATCTCCTAGAGGACCCTAAATTGGGCCCCTACGAGGGTCCCCTACGAGGGTCGTCCCTCGCCCCTCCAGCGGGCGGACTCTGTCTCCAGAGGGGCACCGGCTGTGCGCGCATTGCGGGCCCCGTCGAGTGCCGCAGTCCCGAGCCGCGTTCGGGTGCCCGGAAGGGCGGTGGTAGCGCGGTCCGGCACGAGTCGTGGTCACAGCCCGGCCAGCCGGTTGAGTGTCCACACGGCCCAGCTTGGTCATTCAGGCCGTTCTCTCCGCAGCTTTGTGCAGCGCTTTGTGACCCTCGGCTGAAACGCACTCTAGAAATGCAATTATTATTGAACCGGCGAACCCACACGTGGACTTTTTAGGGCTCTTCAGCTGGTTTTTGTAGCAACTGTAGTTTCAACTTAAAAATGCGGCGGCATAGCTGGGTGATAACATTTACGCCTCACAGAAAGTCTTGCCCGATGCGTCCAACCCCGCTTCGGGCGTCTTTCCGTTTGGAATTTGTTATTTTTTTCCCCTCTGTTTTGCGTGAGTTTCCTCCGGGTTCTAATGGTTTTATCCCACAACTGAGAAACATTTATTAATTGGCGGAAAACACCGTAATCAATGGGAAGCGGTGTGGCAGGTTGACCGCCTGGCTGAGCTGACCATGAATTCATTCTTCACGTAATAATTGCACTTCTAGAGCGATTTTAAGCCGAGGGTCGCAAAGCGCTGCAGGGAGCCACGGAAAGAATGGAATAACAACAACCGCAAATCAGCAACAATATTTTTGGGTTTTTTTAAATACAAATCTTAGCTGTGGAGAGAACGCATGTCAACAACATCTTCAGGGCAGTTCAACTCAACGTCAAATGTCATCTCATTGTCAGAAACTGCTTATTCCTGTACAGGGTCGCGATGAGCCGGAGCCTATCCCGGCAGACACAGGACGCAAGGTAGGGGATAAGGACTTAAAAGCCAGACGGAACAAGTGAGTCTTGAGACGAGATTTGAAGATGCCCAGGGACTTAGCTGACCGAATCTCCAATAGAAGGGAGTTCCAAAGTTTGGGAGCAGCGAACGAGAAGGCTCTGTCACCCATCGAATGGAGGTGCGATCTGGGCACATGCAGCAAACCCGTATTTGAGGATCGATGTTGTTGTGTTGAGGAAGGTGCCTGATGTAGATCACTGATGTATGTCGGAGCAACGCCAGTGAGAGTCTTGTAGGTGAGGAGGAGGAGGATCTTGGACTCAATCCTGTATTTAACCGGTAACCAGTGGAGAGACATCAGTACTCGGGATATGTGATCGTGGATGGGAGTGCGAGTAAGGACTCTAGCAGCCGCATTCTGCACACGTTGGAGACGATTGATCAGGTAGGCAGGGGTGCCAGAAAACTGCATTGCAGTAATCAATTCGTGAGGAAATGAAGATATGTATTAGCTTCTCAGCATCAGAGGATGACAAGATGTTGCACAGTCTGGCTATATTTCTGAGATGGAAATAGGCTACCTTTATCACCTTGTTGATGTGTGTCTCGAAGCTGAGTAAGGATTCAAGAGTCACTCCTAGACTCCGGACTGCATTTGCAACTTCAGTAGTCTGGTCGTCAAGATCGTTGGATGGGTTCAGCCTTGGACAATTGGTGCGAGATGCCGACAAGCGAAACTTCTGTTTTATCGCCATTTAGTTTTAGGATATTTTAATTGAGCCAAACCTTCACAGTTGACAGTGAGGATGACATGCAAAGACCAGATGCATTAATGAATAGCTTTGCCTGGATATAGATTCGGATGTCATCGGCACAATACTGGAAGCAGAGATTGAGGCTGCGCAGGATATGGCCAAGTGGTTGTATGTAGATACTGAAGAGGAGTGGGCCGAGAACTGAACCCTGAGGAACTCCAGACAAAACAGGCTAAATCTCGAGTTTTGTCCTCTGAGGCTGACGAACTGCTTCTCGTCGGAGAGGTAGGAGCTCAGCCAGTGCAGGGCTTTGCCAAAGACCCATATACCATCCAGTCGCTCAAGTAAGATTGGGTTGTCAACGGTATCAAAAGCAGCGCTCAGATCCAGGAGGACAAGAATACTTTGCAAAGCTTCATCAGCTGCAACGAGTAGATCATTAACTTCTTTGACCCGAGCAGTTTCAGTACTATGGCCAAATCTGAACCCAGATTGGAAGGGATCGAGGAGGTCATTGTTGAGAATGTGTTTCTGGGGTTGCGTGGCTTATGCACGTTCCAGGACCTTAGAGATGAATGCAGATTTGAGATGGGGCTATAATTATCTGGGACGTTGCAATTTAGGCTAAGTTTTTTTAAGCAAAGAGGTAACTATGGCACATTTGAATAGAGGGGGAACGATGCCAGAGCGACGTAAGTTATTAAAGAGATTAGTGATGAAAGTGGCAAGGGATTTAAAATTTGCCCAGATTATTTTGGATTGGGTCCAGGAAGCAGTTTGTGGGCCGAGATCTGGTAACTTTAGAAGAGATATCGGATTCCATTAATTCGAAACATTTCAGGAGTTTGGAGGTCAAGGTAGGTGGAGGAACATTTATTGAGTTATTGGTTGTCGTTTGTGGCTGGGTAGAGATATGGTGGGCTTCAGTTTTTTGTGAGAAAAACTGAATCAACTGATCTTCCTGATCTTTATTCATTAATAGAGGTGAGGGTGATTGGTTGTACGAAAGAGCCGATTAATGATCGAGAAAAGAATCTTGGGCTTGTCGCAGGTATTAGCCAGAATGCTTCGTATCTCGTCAATAACCAGGCATAGAATTTGCGCGTATTGCAAAATATGTTTTTATTATTATGATTCGCCTCTATATACAAAATAAAGTGAACAATTTACAACGTAGTAGCTTATTTTTCATAGTGGTCAACCGCTGATGATTGCTGATTCCAGAAAAGGATTGCGTCTGGTCTCTGCTAACCCTTGCTGCCCTCTTTTGCATGTGACCAAAGGTCATGGAAAAGGGGTCTCTGCGGTTTCTGCGAAATTTGCTGTCCTGTTCTGTTTTATGAAATGATAGGGGTTGACCTACTCTGTGAGCGATCCCAGTGGATACTTCATATCAATGACATGATTGTAGTAGCAGAGTGTGGATAAGATTGTGGAAGAGTGTATGAATAAAAATAACATAAAAAAATAAATGCAAAATGTTGTTCTTGTGCTCAAGCTTCTTGTGGCGTCTGCTCTTGTTTGATCGCGAACATGGGCCTGCGCCTCGCCCGTCTCTGCTCTGTGCAGCTCCAAAGCGACGTGCGCGGGGTGGGGCACAAGGCCCCGACCAGGGGGACCCCAACCAACTGTTTGACGACACCAGTTTTGGAGTGGGGCCCCCCGGCGGTAACATGGCAGCGGGCCCAGGAGGAGGGGTCTACGCAGATGGCACGGCGTCTGCATTTCACGTGCCGGGCTTCCTCAACGACCCCATGACAAACCCCATGACCAACATGGCCATGGCGTACGGCTCCACGCTGGCCAATCAAAGCAAGGAGGCCGTCGAGAAAAACGTGAGTCGTGCGGGAGCACGTGGAGTGCAGGTTGCACTCCACGCAGACACAGGGTTTAACGTCCGTTAACACGCACACACCGGGGTGAAACGAGGTTGTCGCCCAGGGTGGTGGTTTTCATGGGCTATTTTGTCTGCCGAACCTGGACCAAATCATGATAACTTGGCCTCACAAGACAGCTGCTTTGGAGACTAGCAGGCTTAAAGCCAAGCGAATAATGCCTTCATTGCATTTACATCAGTCAGTACACTAGGGTGATAGTGTCACTCCTTCCTCTGTACAGTATGCATCTCCACTCGTGTGACCGTCATCCTCAGCACTGCTTTTATAGTGGAGAAACAACTTTGTGCATCCTGAGCTGCGATAAATTGACCCAGCATAGCCCTAGCACAGCCCTGTCAAGCAATGGAGAAGAGGGATACATCTGTAGTGAAGCAGTACGCCAAGCGCTCGGCCTCCCCGAGATTACGTCGGCGTGAAAGGGCATCTGTTTGTGCTCCAGATTGACAGGTTCTTCTCGGTGAAGAAGCTCAAGTACTACTTCGCGGTGGACACTGTGTACGTTGGGAAGAAGCTGGGCGTCTTGCTCTTCCCTTACACGCACCAGGTGAGGATGGTGGCTATACGTCTGTCCTTCTTGCACCCCTACGAGCCGTGCTCTTGCTGAACGCAAAAGATGGCGTCAACAGCGGTGGTTAGGTCTTAACGCAAGTGTTTTCACAGAACTGGGAGATGCGGTACCAGCAGGATGCACCCGTGGCCCCACGCATCGACCTGAATGCGCCCGACCTCTACATCCCCTGTGAGCTGCACGGGAACATTTGATGCACGTCAGCTCACTTGCTCACCATTACATCCTCTGGATGTCTTCACAGCTCACATCTACAGTCACACCTAGAGACTGTTGTCTGTTTTTATGCCTGGATTTTCAGCAACACGTACAGAGGTATAGGGAAAGTTTTGACTTGTTTTTTGAAAATTCAATGGGTGTTAAGGAGACATTAATTGCCCCCTGTTTTCGTTTGTAGCCATGGCGTTCATAACCTACCTCCTGGTCACCGGAGTGGCCATGGGCACCCAGAACCGGTAGGGACTGTGTGCTAAGCAGGGTTTCATCTGCAGCTGCATGCTAAGGCTTGTCTGTAGATGTGGCCACTTGTTTTGTTAATGGTTGATGCCCTGTGCCTTACTTCCTGTAAAGCGGCAGCAGCCGGGCAGCAAAAATGTTGTTAAAGAATTACGTGAGGAATATATACGTGACTGAAGTGTTTATTTTATTTTGGTCAATGCTGACTGGACGAAAAATATGACGTGACCTCCACCAAAGATTAAAGCATGACTATGACGAGACGTAATTAACGAGTGTGAATGTCTCGAGGCACACAGTATGCCCTTCACACCAGCACTCCATTACTGATGGTGGATTACATGTTTGTTTTTGTTGACTTGACCAAGATTGACAACAAATCAAAAAAGTGGTCATTGCGAAAGCGCAGCCCTGCAATTGCTCTCTCACGCCACTGCTCATGGAAGGGCTTCCACCACAAGGCGAAGCAGGAGAGCTGGAGAGGACCTCTCTTGAGGGTATTTAGACCTAGTCTTCCATTTTTAAGTGCTGGGAGTGTGTCATGGCCATGCAGGTTCTCGCCAGAGCAGCTGGGAATGCAGGCGAGCTCGGCGCTCGTGTGGCTCATCATGGAGACACTGGCGGTGCTGCTGAGCCTCTACCTCATCACCGTGCGCACCGACCTCACAACCTTCGACATCATCGCCTTTTCCGGATACAAATACGTCGGGTTAGGACCCCTTTGCCTTAACTCCTACACCCTGATCCCCCCCCTCTCCTTTATGCACTCACAGCACCCTTTCACAAAGTCGAGCGAAGTGTGCAACGTCGTGCTGAAAAACAATGGGTACAACCCAAAAAAACATCCGAGCCATGCTCGACAACTGCGGGAAAACTACACAGTGATAGTACTTGCCAACATGTTGCCTGCAATGAGTTTGAGTAGCTGTGTGTGGTTGTTTCGTCAACTCAACCTTCAACGAATCCCTGACACGTATGTAAAACATCAGCACGAGGAAACATCCCATCATGTGCCACGTTGGCCATTATAGGCTTCTAACTAATAGCACTTACCGCAGCAGTCTGTGTAGGCGCCACAGGAGGTCATTATCTTTATGTTGCTGCGTGTGGCTGTGTTGTTGCAGGATGATCATGAGCTTGCTGGCCGGGTTGCTATTCGGCGGCAATGCGTACTACATGGTGCTCGCGTGGTGTTCCTGCGCCATCTTCTTCTTCACTGTCAGTCCTGATTTTTGTTAAAAACAAAATTCACATCGGCGCGTTATTAGTCACACGTTAAAACGTGTTCAACATTGTATGATGAAGATGATTATGATTATGACATTTTATTTTTCTTCCCAAACCACTGCTTTGTCAGATCCGAACACTGCGGCTGAAGATCCTGGCAGACATGTCCGCAGACAGCAGCATTGTGCGGAGCAGCAAGAACCAGCTACGCGTGTACCTCACCTTCGCCATCGCCGCCCTGCAGCCCGCCCTCATGTACTGGCTTTCTTTCCACCTGCTGCGATAAAGACCCATGTCCCAAACCTGACACCAGCTGCAGTAGGGCAGTAGCTCTGACCGTAGCACCTGCTGCAATTGTGCCACGAGTCCCAGCAATACCAGCTGTTGCAATTTGGTCTTAAACTCTTGCTCCCATACCCCCTGCTTCCCAGGCCATTTGACATTTCCCTCAATCTCGTCCTCGACCAACACGAGGCCCTGATAACGTGGGTGCTTTGTGGCCACCCCTGCACTGCCTACCCCTATAAACTGCTTATTGGCTGAGCTGTTATCACCCATTTGACCCTGAGCACACTGCAGCCTCAACCATGTCAACGCCACTCAGTCTTCCCTCCTCCAGCCCAGGCATTCCTCCGCGTGTGTCTGTGCACATAATACTGGTCAATGGCAGCATTACACCTTGGCTGGGCAGTCCCTGTGAGGGCCCATCTCCTAAGTGGTACAGGAGCCAGGAGGCCGCAGTGACAGCGGTCTCATGTGACATTGCAGGTTGGACGCCCAGAGCGGCCCAGTGAGGTCGTCACAGTGCGCATAAACACTACTACGTGTTAAATTGTACGTTCATCTTTTTTCGAAAAATTAATTCATTATAATTGCTTTCCAAAGCGTTTTCTTTACATTCATGTATTTTCATCGTATAGTCACAATTCAAACTGTATATCGCTGAGTATCATAATTCCGCTATAATTTAATATTGCTTTCCATCAGAATATGCCATTTTTAAAGAAAAAAATATCTGTCCGCTTCATTAAACAGACAAAAGCCACCAGATCCCTTCCTGGATTGACAGGCATGGAAATAACTTGAGGGCAGCCCATCGGGTGCCCCGGTTGGGGGAGTACATCACTGAGGAGGAGAAGAATCCTGGAGAGCAGGAAGCTTTTGAACAACCCTCTCTCAGTCGAGGCGACAAGTGCTCCTTACACTCCATGTGTTACCTTTGGCGATGGTGGCACCAGTTGTATTTTTCTTCGGGCTTAATCTGCAGTGGCTCGGCATAGCGCTCACCATGGCATCGGTTCCGACTCCTCGTATGGACTCGGCTGGGAGTGACCAGAAATGCCTCTCTCTGACTTGAGCCTGAGCATGGTTTGGCGTCACCCCAACATAGCGTTAGCTGTGTGACCATGGAGTTACCAAAGGAGGCGTCTTCAGTATCTACCTTAAAGAGCCATGAGTGAAAGGAGGAACTGGTACGAGGAGCCTTGGGCGGAGTGCCCTGATGCCCCTGGCTGCGCCACACGTTTTTGTTGAACCGGCGTTTTCAGCGAGAGCCGCGTTTGTGCTACGATGGCACAGGTTGAACGTTGACGGGGATGTGGATACTCCTGGTGTTCGTAGTGGAGTTTCCACGTGGTTGTCAGCAGCTGTAGCAGCGTGCGCTGTCTGCGTTGTATAAAGGAATTAAACATTGTTTTTGAGCTTTGCACGTGCGCATGTTCTCATCCTGCGTGAGAGCGTCCGCACGAGCTCTTGTTGCCGTATCTTGCACATGCAGAAAATCTCGACACATTGAATAATGCTGCCTTTAAAGAAAATTGCATCTTTATATATTGGCTATATTGTTGATATATATTTCATTTTATGGCAGTGGAGTTGTTGACATTTTTGTTATTTCTGCTTTTGCACCACTGCGCAGTAGCACCACGTAATGGGCCCTAAGGTGGCAAGGTGATGAACGAACCTGTGGCATTCTTGTAACGTTGCATGTTCTGTCCGTGTCCAATTTCCTTCCCCAATTCAAAAACTTCCTAGGTTAATTGTGAATACGTTTCTCCGGTGCCCTGATAGGTTGTAACTTATTTTAAGTTACGCTGGAAGCAAGTTTCTTCCAGCGTAACTTAAAGTGCTCAATCTTGCGGACAACGTGTGCACGTGAATCTCTTTAGAGGGGGAAGGGGGGAGGGGACTGCCGATGGCAACTCCCATCTAATGGCAACAAGCACACGATGCTACCTTAGGTCAAGCCCAAGGACCTATTGCATAGAATCCCGTTGAGATATGTTCCATCGTGGTTCACTGGATCGTGGCGTTACTTGATTCTTCTTGGTGACCTGGTCACTTTGCTTGCCCAGGGCCAAATGCAACCCTCACACCTACAGGTTGTATTCTGTTGAGAGGAGGGAATTTCAACAAGCGCACCCTCACCGCTGTATTTCCACTGTCGTGCCTGACGG
>JAZEWT010000013.1:7261865-7274288 GCA_036362905.1 Mordacia mordax
GCCATGCAGTCAGAGGGTGAGTGTCCACCCACGCACCCCTGCCCCCAATGCTCCTACTCGCCCCACCTCACTGACCTTCAGCGGCAACCTTGAGCTGCCTGTCCACGCCCTCCAGGTCCCGCTCCACCTCGCTCAGCTTGGCCACCTGTTGCACACATCAACCCATAAGAGCAACAAGGACAGCCCATCAGATGCCGGGCGACTTGGCTGGGCCACCGGGGGTGTGCAGGCTCGAGAGAGGGGGCGGCGGAATGGCGTGCGTGTGTGCGGTATGGAGCCTCACCAGAGAGTCGTACGTCTCGGCGTGATCCTGCACCCTGCCGGCCTTACGCATGCGCTGTTTGCGCTTGTACTCGATGACGCCGGTGCGGTCCAGGAAAGAGTCATCGTCACTGTCGTAATAATCAGCCTCCTCCCAGTCCTTGGACTTGCGTTTGCGGCTCACTGTAGCGGGGAAGCGTCAAACCCACACCTCATGCTAGCATTCCGCTCATCACACCAGCTCGCCCATTACAACTAGCTCATCACAAGATGCAACTCGTTTCTAACAAGCCACCTGTCACATGTACCCCATTACAAACTGGCCATTCCCTAACTGATTACATCCCACCCATCAAAGCCACGATTCACATCCGTGCCCATCACCTTTTATCCATCACAGCCAGCCCACCCAGCCTCAATCATCGCATCTCACCCATTAACACCGATTTCTCCACTCAAGACGGCATATGCACGGTGCACACACAGACATGTTCATGTGTATACATGCGTGCGTACCGGCCTCCTGGCGGAGCATGCCACGCGCGTCCAACATTCGGCACGCCTCCAGTGCACACTGCACCATCGCATCCTTCTTCTTCCCCGTGGTCACGGCCTCGGCCATCACCTCGTGACCGCTCGTGTCCTCCACAGGCAGGCTGTGGCGGAGATGCGCATCAACGAGCCGCCCCACACCCCGTGGCGCTCACGAGTCGCTCCCGCCGTCTCTTTCATTCTCTCTCTCAATCCCTCTCTCATTCTCTGTTTGGAGGATCGGGGGAGGAAGTGGCTACGGTGGGGAAGTGATCGGAGTGCTTACCTGACGCGGCACAGCCAAGTCCCATGTGACTGTTGGTCGAACTCAAACTCCAGCTCCAGACCTGTCACGCGTGCGCACACAAGCAACGCAGACGTTAGGGCAGGGGATTACGAGTTTCTGTTCAGGTTAAGTGTTGATGTTGGGGCTCGTGTTAGGATTTTCATTGGGGATTTGCGTTAAAGTTGGGTTTCATGTTAGAATATGGTTAATGTTACTGCTTGGGTTAGGGGTATGGTTCGAATTTATGTTATGGCTAAAGGCTTTAGGGTGGGGTTAGCGTGAGTAGCAGGACTCACACCTTCGCGATCAAAGAATCCCTTCAAGGCCTTTTTGGGGTCCTTCAGATAAAAGGCTTCCTTCTCCTCTAGGAATCCAGCTGCAAAGGGGTTCTCCTCATCCTCTTCTTCTTCCTCCTCATCCGCGTCATCCATGTCTGGAGGTGATTGGGGGGGGAGGGAAGAGAGCGATTACACAGAAAGAGAAAAGTGATGACGATCGTGTCCTGAGGACCCCAACGTGACTCCAGGAGCTCGGCTCTCCTCCAACACAAGTGGGCATCGCAGAGTCACGGAGCCACAAACCCAGGGCTTGATGTCTCACAGAAGTCTCCGGGTCACTGGTAGACGAGGAGATGGCACGTGACAGGTTGTAGCAGCAGCCATATCACAAAGTATGATAGCGCTGGTGTGCCTAGCGTGGAAACATTTCCTGGGTTCCTGACCCAGTCTGACCAAGCTGACATTTACTTCTGAATCTAGCCAATCATCATTGCTATCGCGTTAATTTTATGTTGCCTTGTTTACTTTTGTATCCTATTCAGACGTTTGTCATGTCGCAGGAATCCCGCACCCTTAGCTTGCAAGCTCACGGGTACTTTCTGCTGTAATAAGAAACATCTACCTATCACGTACCGATTAAAAATTCTTATTTGTAAGTTATCTGATGGACGCTGCGTACGCACCTATGCCCCACGTGCAGCCGTAATCCTCGCTGCTGCTGCCTTTCACCGCAGCGGCCTTGCCTCCGCGCGCCCATTTCTTGTGGCCTTTGCTCTCTTTGTCGCCATCGTCTTGATCGTCATCGTCGTCGTCGTCGTCGTCCCCAAGCATGCGCCGCTCAAGCTCTGCACGCTGGCGCCGATGCATCTCCTGCAGTTCCGTGGGAGTCTCAACGGACTCTGCCTCCTCGTCTTCGCTGGGGCCCTGCGAGGAGAGCGATGTCACCACACGGAATCAGTGCCCGGAACTTCACGAAAGACGTTGACAATAACCTCCTGTAAATATGTAAACGGGGCAGACGTTTTTATGTCTTATATCTGCACTTAGGGTATCGTGGTCACATTATTCATAAACGCAAATATTCGCAGCGTTTTTATGTCTGTATATCTACACTTATGTAAAAATGCTGCGAATATTTGAGTTTATGAATAATGTGACCACGATACCCTATGTATATCTGCACTTAGGGTATCGTGGTCACATTTTTCATAAACGCATATATATTCGCACAACACAAACGCTTTCATGTCTTATTTCAGCTTTATTTCCCACTTAGTGATTACTTTTTGGAGACAGCCAGCAGTGAGACGAACGTGTTACACGTTTGCAACAAGATGTCCGCAAGGCGGGTACTCTGCTCGTAATTAAAAATGTAATTCGTGTGCAAAGCAAGCCGCTCCTGGTGGCGCTGTGAGTTGTGCTGCTGCCTCACAGCAAGAAGCACCCAGGTTCGATTCCCGGCTCGGGTGCCTTTCTGTGTGTAATGTGCGTGTTCTCTCCCCGTATCCGCGTGGGTTTCCTCCAGGTGCGCCCGATTCCCTCATACCCCTAGCGCCGCCCTGCGATGTACCGGCGTCCACAGCCTGTGTACAGCCCCGCCTCGCGCCCTCTGCCTGCCAGGATAGGCTCCGGTGGCTCCCCCGCGACCCTCTTCTACGGGATTAAGCGGGCATTGACGACGGCGATGACCGCGTGGCCCCCGTGCCTGCGTGCAAACTGCCCCGTACCTGCAGCAGCAGCAGCCGCGTGCTTCCCCCAAACCTGAGCACGTGGCCCACTCGCACGCGGTGGAAGCGCCGCGGCTCGACGCGCGCCTTGTTGACGAACGAGCCGTGGGTGCTGCCCAGGTCGTACAGGTACAGCCCGCGCTCCTCGGGCCGCCCGTGCGCGCGGTGCTGCAGCACGGCGTGCCGCCGCGACACGGACGGGTGCTCCAGTCGCACGGCGCACGACTCCAGCCGCCCGACCACGAAGAAGCTGGCGCCCGTGAGCGGCACCGAGCCCACCACGGTGCCCGCCTTGAGCACCTCCAGGCCGAACGGCGCGGCCGCGTCATCCGCCTCGCCGCCCCACGCCGGCTCCGTGTACTCCAGCGGCGGCTCGGCCGCCGCGGCCTGAGGTCGGTGCTGCTGCGGGCTGGGGCCGCGGGCTGGGCCCCGGCAGCTGGGGCCACTCGCTTGCTGCGTCTCGCGGTCGTCGCTCGGAGCCGCGACGTCTCCCGCATCCCCGGGGCCCGTGGGGGCCGCGTCCCCGGGCAGCTTCTTGGCTCTGCGCGGGAGCGGCCCCGACAGCGCGATCGCGGGGAGCAGCGGCTTCTTGAAGCTGCTGCTCTCGGCCTCCGGGGCAGCAGAGACATCGGAGGCTCCCTGACACTGGGAGTGCTCCCCTGGGGCGACCCCTGCTCCTTCCACTGGGTCCCCATTAGGATCGGTACCTCCCCCGGCGTCCTCCCTAGATCCTTCCTCAGGGTTCGCATTAGGATGTGCACCTCCCCGCGGGTCGCGCTCGGGCCCCTTAACTCCGCCATCAGGGTCCCCGTGGGGCCCCGGCGCCTCGGCGTCCTCCTCCGCGGCCATACCAACGCTCGCCATGGGGCCAGGGTGGGTTTGCTAGGCCCGCGAGGCGTGAGGCCGCGGAGCGGACATGTTTGTAAGGGAGGTTGTCGCTACTCCACCGCGGTACGAACCCGGCCAACTGAGTTCGAATCCCGCTCACGGCCACCAACACAAGAGAACACTTTTCCGAACCGGTCCTGGGGATGCCCGAGGTCGACTCGGCTTTAAATGAGTACCCGGTGCGTTATGTAAACACTGTCACGAGAGAAACAAATGCGGCCGGGCGTGGTGTTCGCCACCCACCTCCTCCTGTGCCGTGTCGACCTTCATACGTGCGCGCTATCTGCACTTGACCCCACAGTAAAGCCTATTCGGGGGATCTTTATCTTTGCTGCGCTGCAGCGTCTGGGAGGTGACATCGCTAACGTGTGGTGGCCACGTCGTCTGCGGGCGAGTCTCCTCTAGTAAAATGGACGCCGGAGAAGAAGAGAAGTGACAAGGAGGCCGGCCGGACTGCGCCCGGTCACGAGAGAGCGGCGGGGTTCGATTCCGGACTGCGCCGAGCGAGGGCGCAGTGAACTCGAGAATCGCAGAGCGGGGGCCACCGGTGGCGACCGCAGGACAAAATGAGTCTGGCCCGACAACGGTGAGGTGGTGCGGGCGGACTTGTGGTGATGCCAGCTTGCGGAACACGACCCCCACAGCCATCCCAGCCACCTGTCACCGTTACACAGCTGCGCCTGTAATGGTCACGGTACTTAAAAGTCTCCTTCACAGTGGACGTGAATAATCTACGAACGTCACCTGCAGGTGATCATTGAGTGTCGGCATCCGGGTCCAAATTCTTAAATTGCGACAGATTACGCAGAGCAATCACCTCTCCCTACAGGCGGACTGTCACAATTATTACAGTATCCTCTTGGTTTCTTAAGCTCTTACGTACTAAAATAAAAATGAACTTGATCCATTGCATACAAGCCACCTCGGGTTTAATCCCTACTCCCCTTTATAAGCCTCCCTTGCACACGTGCCACCTTACACACGTGCCACCTCCTTACGTGCCACCTCCTTACGTAAGGAGGTGCCACCTTCTTACAGGAGCACTCACACCGGTGCCAATAAACACGTGCATATCATTGTCAACACCCGCTTAATCATGTGGAGTCGCGGGGGGGAGAGGGGGCACAGCCTATCCTGACAAACGTAAGGCATAAGCCGGGGCTATACCCAGGTTGTGACACCAGTACATCGCAGGACACGGGCAATTTACTGATGGAGTACTCAGCAAAAACCCGCGCAGACACAGGCAGAATACGCAAACTCCACACAGATGGGCACTTGCGGCGGGAATCGAAACTCGGATCTTCTTTAAGATTACAACAGGTTTTACCGTATCTGGCGATTATGCAGGTGTTAAGATCTTAACATGCATAATCTTATATGTATACTGGCAAAAAGTACCCATAGCGGGATCTTCTTGCTGTGAGATGACATCGCTGCCACTCCACACGTGCATATATCCCGTACAATTGCTCACCTTTAAGTCAATCTGAGTAGATGATGAGTAAATATGAACATTCGTACGTTAAAATCCTCACACAACCAGCTGATTGCACTATTTAGAACAAGTTTATTGTCATTAAAATGCAATTGAAACTCAGCGGTCTGTCCTCATGTGAAACAAAATAAACTGCAACTGTTTTTAACGAATATTAACCCGAGCAAAGAACGCATATTTACAAAGAAAGCACTTAAAGCAGAGGGTGTGAATACATGGTTTTCATCACAGCGGTTTAAATGTCACAAGCGGGTTGTAGAAAACAACTCGATTCTATTATCAGCCACGATCAAGCAACTGCTGGATGAGGCCTACCAAAGTCATCACCACTTCTCAAGTTCCTACAATGAAGCAAGTAGTGGAAATCCTCAGGCATATTCCTTCCTTTGGCTTCTACGCTGTCAAGATGTTGACCACTGATCATCTCAACAACGTTGTCCCCTGGCCAAACTCACATACGTTGTCAAGCCATAGCAATGTTTCTCTTAACCAACACCGCTTCAGAAAATAAATGGACAAGAAAATATGAGTACGCATTTATACAACAAACCACGTGGATACAATGTGCCCCATCAGGTAATGTGTTCACGATGTTGGTACAACCCTGGCCCACACTCGGTGCACTGTTGTGTTGGTAATGTCTTGCGTGCCACTGGTTGCCCACGTGTACGGGTGAAGCCACGCACTGACGGCGCGGGCACACAGCTGGGAAATCCTTCTCCACACTGGCGCTGCACTACAGACCACACACACCTTGCCATGCAGCGTGGGCAGGACTAAAACCACATTTTAGCACAGGTTCTTTCGTCCATTTCTACTGCTTCCACCCACGTGGACTGTGCTGAGGCTTCCATCCACTCACTCCACGGCCCGATTCTACACGCGGTTTTGGATGAAGCGGTACGATGGCGGTGGCGGCTGTGGTAGTGACGACACAGGTGTAGAAGATACTCCAAGCGGCGTGGAGGAAGACTTGTGCCAGTGTTAGCAGGAGTTGCTGGAACAGCCAACAATAGAAATGTGGGGTATGGACTATGCAAGGCACAACCGCACGCGATGCTTATCAGGGATGAGACATGGGCAGGGAGAGCTAATCTGTGGCGAGTAGCACCTGCAGCAGGGGAGGCAGTGCCAGCCCTCACATGATGAACACCTTCTCTATCTGTGAGAAGTTGAACACCTCCTTGGTTCGTGGGCAAGCCACCTTGTCACCCTCGCGGAGAGATACGAGCGACTGTGGGCAAAAAGGGCAAATGCAAGATGGTCATGATAACGGCAATGCCATATTCCCAGAATTTGTCAATTGACCATGACACATTGCAACGTCTGATTTCAAAGCACAATGAAGGGCGTATCATTTCCCGATAGGCATCATGAATGGAAAAAAACCCAGGGCTTTTGTTTGACAATCCGGATTTCCCCACAAACCTCAGCAGTAGCAGCTACTACTCAAACGCAGCATCTGCAGTAAATAAGGAGCAAGTCTGGATGGCACAGGGCCCAAGCAGTGTCCCCTCCTCCACACTAACGCGTGCACAAGGCCCTGTATCGGCCGAGTTGCGTTGCGACGACCCCGCTGCTTCTCCCACACACGCACGTTGTAGCTGTAGATGTAGCCGTTGGGCAGCATCATGGGGGGGTTGTTTTCGTTCATGACTTGGCCGGATACGCGGCACACGAGGCGCGAGTTGGCGCAATGCGCCATGGGCAGCGGCGTCGCCAGTTTGTTGAGCGAGCGGCAGCACACAGGACACTCGGCATTACGGGCCGAGCCATCCTCCTTGTAGCACTGTCTGTGGCACCGTCAAGCAGCAACCCGGTAAAGACAGTCATGACTTCAGTTTGGAGAGTCTAAGCACCCCAAGCTCTGGTAATAAGTACAGGGTGGATACAACAGCTTCACATTTGACATTTCTCCACAAGACGGGCAAATGCAGCCCAAACATTTTCTCAAGAGAACTCGTCTGCTGGGCGGCACGGTGGCCCAGTGGGTAGTGCTGTTGTCTCACAGCAAGAAGTTCCTGGGTTTAAATCTCGGCTCGGGTGCCTTTTCTGTGTGGAGTTTGCATGTTCCCTTCCCGTGTCCACGTGGGTTTCGCCGGGCACTCCGATTTCCTCCCACAGTCCAAAAACATGCTGCTGCATAGGTTACTTGGCTTGCAGACTAACATGGCCCGAAGTGCCCAGTGATGGACTGGCGTCCCATCGTGGGTATATCCCTGCCTTGCGCCCTGTGTCTACCGGGATAGGCTCCGGCTCACCGCAACCCTGTACAGGACTAAGCAGTTTCTGACAATGAGATGAGATGCGACTAGTCTGGTGGGAGCACAGCACAAGCTAGGAGCTAGTTTCGTCAGACTACTAATTTAATGAATTATTATTTTGTCCTAGCACAGAATCACATCCCACCGCGAGTCGTGGGCAGTGAAAAGTTGGGAGCAGCGTGGCAGGGGTGTGCATGAATACACCGTAGTGCCTGTGTGATGTAGGCAAATGCAAGAGTGGAGGATACGGAGTCTTGATGGCTGAGAGGCCGCACTGCAGAGTAACTGTAAACACGGAGTCGTTGCTCAGCTGGTGCAGGCGGTAGTTGTCGTAGCGGAACTGCTGGATCAGGATCTTCCAGCGTGATGGGTCCAGCAGCTCCTGTGGAGCCAGATGCTAGCAGTTAACAGTTCGCACACGGTATGACAGCAGGTTCTGTACGAGTGCCAACTTCATAGGCTGTGTGTGCGTGCGCTGCGCGGAGCCTGTGCCGTGTTAACTGATGGCACAGTGGGCAGCACAGTTTTTGCGCTTTTCAGTTATCACCGTCAACCCATAACACCTAGGTCTGTCTTGTCACCTCTAGCCAGTGAGCGTTCCCATCGTCACGTACCATCAAAGTGTACCTCATTTGACAAGCACTGTGGTGACATCATCGCCACTTCGTGGCAAACGATGATTGTTGTTGCTGTTGCTCTGTGCGCTGCTGCACGTTTATCTTACCTTGTACGGAGAGAGATGTGTGTCCACAGGGAACGCAAGCATCCCCATCACCTGCTTCACCTCTTCCAGCTGTGACCCTTCTGCTGTGCTGAAGTGCTTCCTCGCGTGGCTACACGCACGACACAAACACCGACACGTTAAGCAGATGCCAGCGATTTTCAGACGGAGACACTGTTAGTACGCGGACTATATCTGCGCACGACGATAAATGTGTAATGCTGATGCATCCCAACGTGTGTGAATGTGTGTATGTGTGTTCACTGCCGTGTGTTTACGTGTATGACTGTGTGTACCCATAAGCTGTTGGTAGTTCACGTACCGGACCGCTTCCAGCCTCCGGTTGTGTCGGATGAGCTCAATGAACTCCTGAATCCGCAGACTGAACTCTAGGCAGCTCTGGCTCCCCGGGGGGGCCGGAGCGCAGCGCCCGTGCCCGGACACCAACACATGTGGATCACACCACAGTGCAGGCGAGGCATGAAACTACCGGTCTACAAGTGGCATGTGCTACCACCGCCACTCAGTGACTCAGCTCGGGTGCCTGTCCCAGGTCGCACAATGACTCTACGGAAATTAGTACAGTTGCCACTAATCTTCTCATCAATCCCTTCATCACATCCCCATTTGACTACAGCAACTGTCTCCTCGTAGGTCACCCATAAATCCTCAATTGCAAATTCCAGAAACTCAAAAAATGCTACTGCTAGACGTCTAACCTCCACTGTAAACGAGATAACACCCCAAAACTTCCACCCCTCCACTGGCTCTCAATACAATTTCAAATCAATTTTAAGACAGCACTCACCACCTTCAGTACCATCCATAAACTCGCCCCTATTCACCTAGCTCATAATTTCATTACAATAATTTGCTAGGTCTGTGTATAATTGTACAACACAGGATCTGCACACGTGCGAATTAGACACCATGAAGGATGTGAATCTGCCGTTTATTTTTAAGCATTCCCAGTTCCCAATCACCCCAGTGTTTGCCATCGCAATCAATAATTTACAAGGACAAACTTTTGAGCATATCGGGATCTAATTGAGTGCACTAATCTTCACTCGTGAAAAACTATGTTGCACTGTCACATTCAATAAATCTGTGCAATGTAAAAGTTTTCAGCAATGCTAGCAACTCACAAGGAAATGTGCTTAATGATGCACGAAAAGTCACATCAAATGTCGTTCAAAGTAATTTTACGATGACTAAACCAGATTTAAAAAATCTTATTTCATTTTCATATTTTATTTTTAACCCATCATACGATGGGCTATCCAGCTAGTTTCATTATTAACCCGTCCATGCACTCTTTGCTCAAGCAACCAAGACTTTCTATTGAAGCTTTCCATTAGCCTTTGCTCAGAAGAAGAATGCTCGTTGCTATCTACTCTCCCCACGATCTGAAACTTCCATTCAACTTTCCACAGTCAACTCCCTGCCCTGTTCATTTCAGCCTCAGGACCTCGCTTTTATCCTCTGCGCATGACCGACCGCCAATCGCTTTCTACACTTAACACCAACACATTGCACAGTGCGGCCTTGTACATAACCGCCGCGTGTGACTGTGTGCGCGCGCCCCGACTGCGCGGAGCAGCCGTTACCTTCATCTTGCGTAGCCGGGACTTGTTGTCATGGCACCAGACCAGGCAAGTGGCTGTCTCCTTCTTCTCCAGCGACTCCTCCACGTCCTTGGCCGTCACAAACATCTCGATGTTCACCAGGTCCTGCCACCATGACACGCACAATCAGAGATCTCAGCAATGCAAGCCCAATTTTCATATTATTATTATAAGAATTGCATTTCTAGAGCGCTTTTCACCCAAGGATCACAAAGCGCTGCACAGAGCTGCAGAGAGAACGATGTTATGGGTGACTGGGGCAAAGCGGAGGTGGTTAAACAGGGATAAGCGGTGGTGCTTGGAATGTCAGTGTGCCATAGTCTGCTGGGGCACAGTGGATAAGGATGAGGTACAGTGGGGCATAGAGAATGGTGATGAACACAAGTAGGGGTTGTCATTGGTGTAGCAAGGTTAAAAGTGTTTTGAGAATTCATAGTAAAGCATTGAAAGCCACGGCTGGAGGGATTGGTCAAAAGCAGGTCGCAGTCGGTTTGTGATGGAAGGTCGGCGGTCGATGTGATTGATCGGAGGGAATAGTTGCCGAGAGGGGGTAGTCTGTGGTGTGCGTAAAAGGGGGTCATCATTCGTGTGTACTGTGCAGACGTGGTTGGTGGTGATTGATGGGACGTGGGTAGTCATTGGTGCATGGGGCCCGATCCCACCTCGATGCCGCTCTGTCGCGCGAGGTGGATCGCTGTCATGTAGTAGCCGCAGCGGAGCAGATGGTCCACCATCATGCGCTCCATGCGCTGGCGCTTCCACAGACTCACGGCCGCCCAGTGCTCGCCCGCGTGCTCCTTCAGGTGCGCCACGCGGCGTTTGCACAGCCCTGCGCTCTCCTCCTCGGCCTGCACAGACTCGGCCGCCTGCCCCGGCCACGCAGCCCGTGCCACCGGGGAGGAAACAGATGTCACGTGAATATAAAAAGGGAGCAGGATCGTCGGGGATTAGCAGGTTGAGTAGAGATCGTCGGGGATTAGCAGGTTGAGTAGAGATCCTCGCGTCTTGAGAGATGCTGGGTCCCTGACACCAAAAAATCACGGGGGCAATTGGCTTTGACCCTATGCGACCCAAAACTAACCACACCTGTAAAGTTGCAAATTGGAGGCAGCGTTATTGGATCACGCAGAGATATGGGATAAACGTGGGGAGAGCCCCCGTCTTCGAGGCAAGGTGCCGGTGGGGATGGCGCTACAGGGGGGCAAGTACGGGACGCGGGTTGCTGGGCTGCACCTTGCGCTTGAGCGCCGTGAGTTTGTCCACCACGCCGTCGAGCAGCGACACCACGGAGCCCACGGACGCGCACCCGCCCAGAGCCCGCTCCAGTTCGGCCACGGCGGCCACGGCGTGACTCGCCTCCCGGTCGACGTGCTTCTGCGCCGCGCGGAAGCGCTTGTTCAGAGTCTCGTAGGGAACCTGCGGCGGGCGCGGAGAGAGAGCCGGCAGGGTGACGCGCGACAACACTCGCCCTCTTACATCCACTGATGGTGACCCAGCAACGCAGATCCCGGCTCATGGGCACCCAGATCCGTCAGTCACCCACATCCCCTACTGGTCACATTCCTTGGGGGGGGGGGGTCTAACCATACTTCACCACGTAGGGCAGTGCGGATTAATCAGTGACGCATAACGCTGGGGAGGAAGTGGCGAATGCCGGGCATCATATGGCTGATGTCGCCCACAGTGACTCCGCAAGGGGACTTTTGTAACCCAGCGACCGAGGCGGGGAGCAACGACCGACCGACTCCAGCGATGCACGACCCAGGGGGACTCGATACGGACCGGGTGGGGAGAAGGGAAGCGCCGTTGTCATGGGACGGGGGACGACAGAGCCACGGCTGTGCTCCGCGAAAGGGCCGCGACAACACAACAAAGAACGCGGCCGGCGGCGGACGCCATGGCCCGTGGAAGAACTCGGCTTCGCGGAACGGCCCGGGGTAGGCGGCGCAGAATGACGGGGCCCAGGCCTGTGCCTGGAGTTACGGCCCCAGGGCCTGATCGCGACCGCGTGCCCTGCGCGCGGGCACACGAACGAGACGTGAGTGTGAGGCGCGGCACCTTGAGCGTCGGGTACTCCTGCACCTTGAGCGCCATCCAGAGCTGCGAGCCCGACTCGCGCACCGCCATTTCGCCTCCTCCTCCTCCTCCTGCCTCGGCCGCCACCGCTGTTGTCAACACGGCGCGAGGCATGGCGGGGAAGGGCGGGGCTGAGAGCGGGGAGGGGCGGAGCGGAGCGCGGGGAGGCGGGGCGGCGAGGCGGGGAGGGGCGAGGCGAGGAGGCGGAGCGGTGTGCGGGGAGGCGGAGCGGCCAGCGGGGAGGGGTGGGGCTGAGCGCGGGGAGGCG
>JAZEWT010000013.1:7276934-7291306 GCA_036362905.1 Mordacia mordax
GGTGTATTCCTGCCTTACGCCCTGTGTTTCCGGGATAGGCTCCGGCTCACCGTGACCCTACATAGGATTAAGCGGTTCCAGATAATGAGATGAGATGAGAGATGAGAAAATGAGATGATAATGATGATGACGTGCAGTATTACAGGTACACGCTGTACCTGTAATACTGCACGCTGTCATGTGGGTGTCGGTCGCTTCGAGCGAGTTGGCATTTGTTTGCACAGCCCGAGGTAGGATTGGCCCTCCAGCCAGATGTGTCCCACACCGCCATGTGGTTTATCCTGCGCCAATTGTTGCTGGCGTTCTGACCGCAGCTCATATTTGTAAAAAAAGACCAAAGAAAGTTATTATTGCTGATTTACCGTTCTGATGTCGTCGTTGTTGGCGTGCCGTTCTCTCCGCAGCTCTGTGCAGCGCTTTGTGACCCTCGGGTGAAGAGCGCTCTATAAATGCTATTATTATTACTATCAACCTACATCATAACAGTTTATAAATGACCCTCATTATCGGGCCTCCCAAATCCGCACCACTCCGCTTATGCCCAACAACAGAACGCGAGGTGATTGGCTCTCTCCCAGTGGAAGCGTTCCGTTCATTACCAGATACCTCTCATCTCATCTCATTATCTGAAACCGCTTAATCCTATATAGGGTCACGGTGAAGCCGGAGCCTATCCCGGAAACACAGGGCGTAAGGCAGGAATACACCCGACGACGGGACGCCGGTCCATCGCCGGGCATTGCGGGACAATTTTAGTCTGTGAGCCAATCAACCTATCCAGGAGCATGCTTTTGGACTGTGGGAGGAAACCGGAGTACCCGGCGAAAACCCACGCGGACACGGGGAGAGCATGCAAACTCCACACAGAAAGGCACCCGAACCGAGAGACTCGAACCCGGGACCTTCTTGCTGTGAGGCGTCAGCGCTAACCACTGCGCCACCGCGCCGCCCTACCAGATACCCGTCTTCATAATTATTATAAATTAATTATGAGTCATCATTATCGAGGTGTGAGGAAAACACAGAGAGGCGAGGTGAAGGTCTGTGTCCCTCCGAGCGACGCGTCCTCTGCTATGAGTCCGTGGAGGCACGGGGTGCTGCTGGTGATGGCTATAGCGCGGTCGTGGTCACTTTCTGCAGTGCTCTTTGAGTGAAGGAACTTGTGTTATGAAAACAATTACTTTTATTATTATCTCATACGTCATCGTGAGTGACCAGCGAATGTTCTCGAATCCATGTGGCCCTCTCACGCTTGAGGCGTTGCTCTGCACGGACACAACATGGCCAGAACCTGCGTATCATGCGACAATTAGAAACGGTTGACAATGGCCTTTTCAAGGTCGCGACGCTTGGGGTAATTCCCAGCAGCAATTACCTGGCACCCGTCGGGACTTTACAACTGTAAGCCTATGAATCCCCGGGCTTACGGAGGTTAATTTGTCTCACGCCCCTTAGGCGCCCCCCCCCCCTCCCCGATCGTGTAATTAGCGAGGCAGCTGCCCGTGGATAAACGAGGCGCTCGCAGCTGATTGCGCGTCGTCTTGCCAACCGAATTAAACTTTGCGTGACTGTCATCCGACACGCCACTTCAACTTACGCACGCAATGACGCAGGGCCCAGGCGCTCCGCCCTTCATCCCCTCCCACCCCCCTGTCAACTCACCCCTCTCCTGGCGCCAGGTCACCGCCAGGTGAGCCTGCCTCGGTCGGTCTGATGTAACCGCGGCCACGTACGCCCGCCTCGATTTGCATCGCGGGGAGTCACGATTTCGCCACGCGAGGTGCCACACGACAGCTCAGGGCATTTAAATAAAATAAAAATAGATATTTATGACCACAGCAGAAAATACCCAGTGAGCTTGCGAGCTCTAAATGCGGGATTGCTGCGACACAACCAACGTTCGAACTGACCAACGCAACAACATCTAAAACTAAAATGTAATTAAACAAACTGAGAACCAATGTAATGATGTAGGTTTTCACGGCTCGATGCATGATGATTGCTTCGAAAAGCTGCTCTCTCAGGGCAGCCGCGTCGATCGCTCCCTCTCTCCTCTCCTCGCGACGTTTCGCTCTCACACGTTAGAGGCATCCTCAGGCGCAGTGTGTGCGTAGTACCTATTGCTCTTTTTGATGTGGGCAGAATGCATGTGTCGAGTCATCTTTTGTTGTGTAAGTCTACATCTGACTCACATTAACATTAATTTCCTTATCTTATTCCCACCCCCGGAACTGGGATAACCCCCTCCCTGCTTTGTCTGTGGCTAGTCCCCTACTTTGCATCTCAGGAAAGAAAGCTCTCACATACCTAGGCGATCCCCTTCTAATGTCCACACGCAATAGTTCTATATCTATGCATTCCTGACTTCAATAACTGGCCTCCAGGATTGGCTGAGATTTATATTCATTTCTTGTTTTCGGATCATGAGCCTTTTAGTCTTCTGAATCTCAATTGCTTCACGAATTAATCTTGGACCTTTATGGCGGATGGCTGCTAGTATTCGTATTTTATCAATGTCGATTTGTGCGAAAATGAGGCCCTAATCATAATCATAAAGTGATCTTAAAGGAAGGTCGGTGAAGCCGACACATCAGGGGGTGAGAAGAGGGGAGGATTTTTCGCTGGTTCTATAGATCAGGGATTATGTTCATAGTAGGGGAGTGTGGAGGATGGAAGACCCCATGCCAAGATCCCACGATCCGATGCGAAGGCGGGATCTCCTGCAATGAGGAAAGCTGGGGGTTGGTGGATCACGAACAGGTTGTTAAACTATCCAGTCTGAATCCAAGGTGACTGATATATTACAGTGGAGCAAGTCGGTTCGTGAACCCGTTTGTAACGACCCTTTGAGTGTTTTCCCTTTGCATCCACGGTGGGATTTTTCCATGTTCACCCGATTCTCTGTCCAACACGAAGGGAAATATTTGCAAGCAACTTATCAGTCTTTCCATTGTAGCAGCAGAACACTCATTGATAATAATAAATCATTGAGATGGAGCGTGCTTGCGTCCATAGGTGCGGATAATGTTAATGAGTTCACCACACTCGATTGGGGGGGCGAGGGGGTTTAGCGTACTTGCTGCCGCGTTTTCATAGACGTCTGGCCAGCGTGGAAAGTTAGGCCAAATACTCTCTGGAGGGACGGAGGGTAGGCAGGAAAGGCGGGGAGGGGGGGGGTTATCTTTCGGCATTAAAACATGCATGTAGCTGGAAGGGAAGTATAACGCTCCCGACGTTTCGACCGCCTGGCCTTCATCAGGAGATGGGGAAACTAAACGCCGTGTCCTGAAAAAGGACCACTGCCATACCTGTTCATCCTCAACGCTGGCGTAATGTGTATTTGGCAGAGAAGGGTGTATGTTGATGTAGGGTTTCACGGCTCGTTGTGGAAGAGAGGGGAGAAGCTCTCGACACGGTTATGCTGAAGGAACATCTTTAGAGAGCAAAGAAGGGTATTTTTATTTATTTTTTATTTATCTGAATAACACATCGCGCTGCCCAAACTCAAGGCATGTCGTGTGCTTTTTGTTGCTATTGTGAGTAACCACATAACACTTTTATTCAAATCGCTATGCATCCGCCCCGTGTCTCCCACGGCGTTTTGGGCCACTGCCAGGTCTGGGCGAGGAAGCAAACCCAGCGACTGATTTTAGCGGGGATCTCTCTGGAGCAGGCGGCCAGAAAAAACATATTTCCCCACCAGGCACATTATATCCATCATAGTAGTGCACCTGGCCTGGCACAGGTGCCATGGGGACGTCACTGCCACTTAGTGACTAAGGGCAGTCGTTGTTGAATTAATTTTACGTAACTGATCTACTCTGATGTTGTTGCTGACATGCCGTTCTCTCCACAGCTCTGTGCAGCGCTTTGTGACCTTTGGGTGAAAAGCGCTTTAAAAAATGCAATTATTATTATCATACATCGCGATGGATGGGGAATCAAGTCACACGTCACCTGCCAGATGTAGCAACCCGGGAAATATCCAGTGATAAATTAAGCCTTGGGCGATTTTAACGTTCCACGAATGACTAACTAAAATTAATTACAATTATAAATAAACCATAACAGCGGATTTGTTTCTACCACTGAGAAGATGTAGACGGTCCTGCCGACTGGCTCCCGTCTGGGGCTATTCAGCTCCAACAGGATAGCGGTGTGCATCGTGCAGGCTTGGAATCGGTATACACGATCTGCCATGCCTCATTATCATCATCAATACCCGCTTAATCCTGTACAGGGTTGCGGGAGAGGCAGAGCCTATCCCGGCAGACAGAGGGCGCAAGGCGGGGCGACACCCAGGATCTGATGCCAGTACGCAGTAGGGCACTGGGGTCAATTTACTCTGCAAGCCAATTAAACTAGGTAGCAGGGTGTTTTTGGACGGTGGGAAGAAACCAGAGTACCCGACGAAAACCCACGCGGACGCGGGGAGAACGCGCAAACTTCACACAGAGAAGCACCCGAGCCGGGAATCGAACCCGGGACCTTCTCACAGTAAGGCGACAGGGTTAATCACTTCGCCACCGCGCCGCACCCCATGCTACATGGAACAGAAACATTCACATTGACGAACAACAGGGAACAAACAAGTGAAGAGTCGTGAAGATTCGCACGCTTCCGTTCCCCCTGATAATAAGGAACTTGTCCAGGAGGTGATACGGCAACTATAGTTTCGTGTTGACTTAGAGCCAGCGCGCTCGGGCAAGACTAATAAGGAGCGGCAGCCAAAATATGAAAAAGCACCCAAGAGAAGGAACCCAGCACGCGGAGGACATGTTGCAGGAACAGGATTAATCGTCGCCTCGGGAGACTGAGACGGCTTGGGGAGACCTTCATCCGGCAGTTAATCGACCATGGCCGACGGTCACGATCGGAACGGTGCTGTTGCTGGTGTGGGTTGCAGACTCGTGATTGAAGGACACTAATTATGAAGGGAGGGGGGTGACTTTCTCCTCTGTCCACACGTTGGTGAGAGGCAGCCGTCTCGCCCAACGCCATGTTCCCACGCCCACGCAGTGTAACTCACCATCTGACGGGCTCAATCCGCGGCTAGATGATTGTTTAATAATAATATTTGCATTTCTAAAGCGCCATTGCCCCGAGGGTCACAAAGCGCTGAACAGAACTATAAAGAGAACGGCATGTCAACAATACCAGACTTGATCATATAAGTAAAATAACCACTATAAATGAAGTAAGGACTTCAAACAATACAGCGTTTTTCACCCGAGGGTCACAAAACGCTTGCACAGAGCTGTGGCGAGAACGGCATGTCAACAACAAGTGTTAACGTTCCGAAGAATAATAAAAAGTCGAAAAGCAAAGCCGAAATAAGACACGATCATTGGGGTTCAGATAAAATTTGCATTTTAAGATTGTAGTTGAAGATCCGATTGTGTTTGCCTTGTTGTTCTGCAACGCTGTGTGTATTTAACAAAAAAACCCCAAAAATGTTGTCTCATCTCATTATCTGAAACCACTTAATCCTATATAGGGTCACGGTGAAGCCGGAGCCTATCCCGGAAACATAGGGCGTAAGGCAGGAATACACCCGACGACGGGACGCCGGTCCATCGCCGGGCATTGCGGGACAATTTTAGTCTGCGAGCCAATCAACCTATCCAGGAGCATGCTTTTGGACTGTGGGAGGAAACCGGAGTACCCGGCGAAAACCCACGCGGACACGGGGAGAGCATGCAAACTCCACACAGAAAGGCACCGGAGCCGAGAGACTCGAACCCGGGACCTTCTTGCTGTGAGGCGACAGCGCTAACCACTGTGCCACCGTTGCTGTTGATTTTTCATTCCGGTGCCGTTGTTGTTGACGTGCCGTTCTCTCGGCAGCACTGTGAAGCGCAGCGCTTTGTGACCCTCGGGTGAAAAGCGCTATAAAAATGCAATTATTATTATTTAAAACAAAGCCGTCATGTCTCGCCCCTCTCGTCCAGCCTTGAATTCACGTGTGTCCCCCCCTTCCTCCCCCACTCTTAAAACTAATGAAGGGTTTTTGGCAAAAACAAGTTAAAGTCCCCGAGTTCAGCGGTCGAGCCCAGAGGCGGCTTGGGGCCCGTCTCGGGGTCTCCCCTCGCAACAGCCGGTGGTGGCACCATCACCCGGAACGAACGCGCTGCTTGTCCCGTCGAAGTTAAACAGGTTTTCTGATTAGCCGTTGCGTGGCTGGGGAGGGGGGGGATGTAGGGGAAAAAAACTGGATGTGAACTGCACTAACACGCAAATAGTAAACAGCTGGAAGGAGGAACTGTGCATCGGGAACAATCTGCGCTTACAGGTGCGTTGACCTTACACAGGTATGGAGCTCTTAGATGCAAATATACAACTCCAAGGGCCGAACGGTGTCGCCCCAACCCCTCCTCCCCCCTCCCGGAGGCCGCTCTGGAAATCCCCCGCTTTGAAATGCCCCGCTCGTGGGGGGAGGGGAAGGACCTTGTTTGAGGACTCTGTGTTCGGAACGCACTGAGAGCCACGCCCGGCTGGGAAACTCCGCGCCCGCCACTTAAAACCCCCGACCTCCTCCAGCCATAGTCTCACAGTGGTCCCGACATCTCAAGCTTCACGCTCTCAGGCCTCTCGCTGCGCAATGTCCATCTCAACAATGACCTCGGCGTGGACACGTAGCCCTACGGCCCTGTGGGGCGCGCCGCCGCATCCGGGCGGAGACGGGAAGACCTCCTTCGGGGAGATGGAGCAAGTGGACTCGGGGATCTGCTCGCTGAGCGACGACGATCTGGCGAGGATGAAGAGCCTGAGCCTGCACTGCGGGGAGGAGGAGAGATGCGACTACGAAGAGACGAGTCTACCCGAACACACGGACGAGGACGGAGACAAGTAAGACACGCGCGGAGACACGCGGCACACTCACGGGGAGACAGAGGCCGCTTAGACACGGGGAGACGGGACGCGCGCGGGGTCAAGGGAAAGACACGGAGGACACGGTTTGGCGCACGGTAGACGGAGTACGACACGAGAGCCTACGTCCGTATACACTGGGGACAAACTCTGTGGCGAGGGCCTCGTTAATGCCTACCATTACGTTTACAAGACGCGCGGTACACGTGGAGAAATCACACTAGTGTGCGCACCACGGATCTGTGGTGCGCACCACGGATGTGTGGTGCGCACACCAGTGTGGTGGCGTTCAGTTTGACCAAATGTCATCAGGAGTGCCTGGATAGTGCTTAAATGGGCGACTGCCATGCGTAAAGTAGTGTTAGTCTGCGTGCCGGGGTCACGCACGACTCGGCCCTCTACATTCTCTTACGTTTTTTCCAGCCCACATTGATCGGAGTGGTGAGGTATGACCAAACAAGCTCGATCGATGCACTTAAAGGTCATAGGCTCTCTGTGAGAAGAAAAAATCCCACCACGTGACAGATTGGGTAATTCGCGGCCCCGAGACGTGACGGCAAACGTACCAGACCTTGGCCGCTCCACGCGCAAATATCTTATCGGCCTGAATCACAAACACCCTTTCTCTGTCGCAATAGAACAAGCGACTTTGATGGCGATGTGTGGAAGCTGCCCACACGCGCAAGAGAGTTGCCTCGTCCCGACTGTGCTAGACGTTTGTCGTTTCCTGCATGCGTCACCACGGATCTGCGGCGATAGGACTTTGCATCTGCCTGCTGTAGCAGCATAGTACTGACCCAAGAGTGACCGCGTGTTCCCACAGCCTCCTGCACCTCGCCATCATTCACGAAGCCACCCAGGTGGCCTATGAGCTGCTCCGGAGGGACAAGCAGGGTCGACTCCTGAACGCCACCAACCACCTCATGCAGGTGAGCTTACCGTCCATCTCGCTCCCCCCTCAACACCAGGGGTCTATGAGACGACACAACACACGAAGGACGGGACTTCTGTGGCCCAGCACTTTCAAGGGAAGGGTGCCAGGTGATTCGATTTGGGAAACTACCAACACTGGCCCTGCGAGGCAGCCAGGAGCTGGTAGTACAGCAAGTAGGTTCGTTAGTAAACCCGTCCGTCCACACCCTTGGAACTTGTATGAGTGGTGGGTTTCCTCCAGGGTTTTCTTGTAGGGAGCCAATTATTGCTTCCTTAAAATAGAATTGGCCAAACATCCCAGTACATCGGTGTCTTCCTCAAATTCCGATAGGTTGTCCTGAGTAAAGGGCATGATTAGTATTATACACAGCATCCCAACAATAACCCCTCTGTTCCCCCAGACTCCGCTGCACCTGGCCATCATCACGTCGCAGGAGCAGCTGGCAGGGGCCCTGGCGAGGGCCGGCGCTGACCTGGAGGCTCGCGACCTCTCCGGGAACTCCCCGCTGCACCTGGCGTGCACTCTGGGCGCCTACGGTTGCCTGCAGGCGGTGGCCACATGGGCACAGAACCTGGAAGTCCTCAGACGCTCGCTCTGCAGCCCTAACTATGAAGGTGCGGTGCTCACACTCACAGCCGATTAAGTCTGAGGATGGCCTGGGGCTTCTCAGTTCAGCTCCTTCCATCTTGTTTTAGTGCCACCTGTATCCAGAGCCAAACACTCCACCGCTATTCATCTCCGATCGGTTCACGTTTTTAAATACGATGTAGGAATTGTAAGTTAAGTCAAAAGTTCAGCAAAAATATATTTTTTATATTCACCACATACGGTTGAGCCTTATCGGGTGACAACCAGAGCTAAGCAGGTGCTGTAGCAATGAGGCAGCAGATGTCACTGTTGTCTCCCCTTTGAATGTTGAATTTCATTTAGCTCCTGTTTCCACATAAGATGTCATGCTTTCCCAGGTGTGTGACTGGTGTTAAGCAGTGTCCGCCATGTTCTCTCGCCACAGGGCTCACGTGTCTCCACACCGCCGTCTTAAGGAGAGACAAACACATGGTTGAATTCTTGCTGAACGTGGGCGCCGACGCAAACGACGAGGTGAGTTAATCATCTCCATGAACCTCCTCTTCCACCCTCCCTGCACACACGAGCAAGCACACCGGTAGCAAAGATCTTTTGGGTCCCCGTGACCTTCACCGCTAACCCGTTTTCTGACCCCGCTGCCCACAGGATCCAAGGAGCGGTCGCACTGCCCTGCACGCCGCCGTCGAGATGGAGGACGCGGCGATCTGCGAGGTCCTGGTGCGGCACAGAGCCAACATCAACGCGGCAGCCTGGGACGGGTGCACGCCACTGCACGTGGCCGCCGGACTGGGCCACGGGCCACTGGTGGCGTTGCTCTCTCGCCTTGGGGCCGACCAGACGGCCCGCAACCTGGAGGGGGAAACTCCGCTCGACTTGGCGCGCCACAACCCTGTGGTGAGGCCCCACTCCGCCACGGGTCACCTCACACATCCGATCCATTTGCAGAACAGCTCCGATTGGATTTCACACAACTCATGAAATCAAAAAGTTTTTAAATAAAATGGATGGCTTGGTAGGAGTATTTTCAGTTTACGTTTTAAATTTAGTTGTACGATGGTTAATTTTATACCAGAATCGCTGCTGGTGGTAGTGCACAAGTGGAAATTACCGAGTGCTCATGCAATCCCACAAATTTTTACTAATGAGCACCCAGATATGCCTCGCCTTTAGTATCCTAACACACTCAGACATAAGCTCCACACACCCACCATCCCTCTCATCTGCTTGTAACAGAACATGTGATTGCAGAGGCAATCGCTGGAAGGGCAAGGACATTGTGGTCTTAGGGGCGGCATGTCGGAAAGAATGTGGGGTCACGCAGTCGCCCTATGACTTTTAGAAATTAGATGGCTTTGCGAATCAGCAGAACCATGCGCTCACTATCCTACTCACCCCTGCCGCAATGCTTCCCCCTCCCAGGTGCTGACGTTGCTGCAGTTCGATGACATTCGGATCAACGGGCAGCCGCTACACTGATGGGATCCACCCTACCGATGCAAGCCGCTCCCTCCCCATACCCGAGCCCCGTTGAAGGGGCCGGTGCTCAGCAGCGAGACCCGTGCCGAGGCAGGACGGTGGCCACATGGTGCTACGGACATGGCTTATGCAGTGATCGGAAATATACACTACCACACGTCTGTATTTCTAAACCTGTTTTTTAACTGTTGTGTGTGTGTGTGCCTAAAAGCAGGACGGCTATCTCAATGTGCAATTTGAATGTATTGTAATATAGCATGTATTTGAGATCTTATAAATAAAAATATATTTTTACACTTCACATTCGTAAGTAGGAAAGTGCAAGTCATTCCCACACAAACGTCAGAGACTATCAGGAAAGAACCTGCTGTCACGCACAGCCCACACACAGCGCGAATCACAAAAAAACCCGCGGGGCATCCGGTCATGCACCCACAGATGGGAATTTCCAGAGGGGAAATGAGGTATGCAAATGGACTTCACTTGAGGCACCAGGGGGACCACAGGAATGAGGAAACAATTGCTGAGGTGCTGAAACCACTTTATTGTCAAGTGACACACCGCACACTCAACGGATACCTGACCCGCCAACCACCGGGCCTCAACGGACAATCGGACAACAGCTGGATGTCTCTGGCAAAGGGCCTGCGGGGGCATAGCCCAGATGTTTGAAGTTTCCAGGATGCCAGCGTGCCTCGCAGGCTCGAGTCAGAACGAAATTTTTTTTATTTTGTAAATTCCCAACAGTATGGTAATTATAAAAAAAACCCAGCGCCGACGGTAAAACTAGTCTTTCTCTGCGATGGCAACAAGATGAGTATCGATCTCCACCTCCGAGAGGACCCTGCAACAACAAATCCACGTGAGCATAGACAGATGGCCAAGATGGGTGTTGATAGGCCACAGCTGTCCTCTCGTTAACTAAAAGCACGATGCCTCAATATATACGGTTAATTCCGGAGTGGGGTGCCTACATTCAATGGCTTTCTTAAAACAAAGCCTGATAGGTCCACGAAGACCAAGTTAGAACATTTCCAGTTTGTGATGTCATTTGTATGGGCTTTTTCATGTTGTAAAACTTAAACAAAATTAACATATTTGAACGGTAAAATCACCTAGCAAAAATCATAAGCCAACTGCGGAACGCACAATCAAGTGCCACAGCGCTAAACTTGGACTGTCTGGCCCACGGTGTCACTTCGAGAAGGCCGTGCGGCCTGATGTGGGCGGCAGGGCTCGCGTGGGCAGTGGCTCGGTGTTGCCCCACTTGGGATAAATTTCCCATGCGTAAGGCAGCCGCCCTTGCGGGCTGCGGTTCACCTGGCGCACGCAGCGGCTGTTCATCGACCTTGAGATACTTGCTCACGGATTCGAATGTTGATTGTGAGTGACAGAATTGATCATTTTAATAAGTGCGATTGTTCAAGCAACGACTTTCAAACCACACGTTGTGCTCCAATGTCATTTGCCATGGGGAAACCCATCAGATGCATTAATAAACGTACGGACCTTCAAGGCTTCAACACCACGTAATCCGTTTTTATGCATGCTATGGTGGATGATGCTAAACACGTAAACAACTCTGATCGCGATCTGGCCACGAGGAGGAGGAGGACTCAGTAGAACACGTGGCACGGGACATGCCTGAGGTTTTTCGTTATCCTGTTTACTGTGGGATAAGCTCTGGCACCCCCCACGCCACCCTGTACAGATTTTAGCGGGTATTGACAATGATGTTTACTCGTTTTACATTTGAACCTCCCAGATGGTATGAAACCTTGGCACACACCTGTATGTGTGCATCTGTCTTGGTAGCAGGGATAGTAAACATCCCTATGCACGAACAAAGGGTTGGACAACTGCCAATAAGGAAATTAACGAGTCTTTTTTGTCTCCAAAATTACTCAACAGTGCCTGGTGTTCCATGCAACATCCATACATATAATATAAATGTTCAACACAGTACATGAACATTATTCCGAAATATTCCAGAATTTGTTTAATCACCGCATATCTCATCTCATTATCTGAAACCACTTAATCCTATATAGGGTCATGGTGAGCCGGAGCCTATCCCGGAAACACAGGGCGTAAGGCAGGAATACACCCGACGACGGGCCGCCAGTCCATCGCCGGGCACCGCATATCCACATTTCTGAATCTGACACGGGCACCAGACGTGAACTCGCTGAGGTCAGCGTTTCTCCGAGCGACTAAAGCACTCACCTGAATTTGGGGTTGTCCAGCGTGACGATGCCCACCTCGATCTCCGAGGGTTTGAAGTCAGCCGACACGATCGTGGAGAGGCACGTGATCGCCGTCTGTGGAAAACGCGACACCACACGTGGTCACCAGCAGCACAGTGGCTAATCGGTGCCCAGATATTGCACGGGGCAGCTGCAATTGTACGTGACATAATCCAAATAGCAAACTCATGACGAATGCAAGGGCCTTTGTCAAGCATGGTGATGCACAACTCCAAAATTACGTAACTCATCAGTGCTCACACACTTGACAATGGCAAATATGCATCACATGTGACTAATCACTGAAGCACGCAATAAAGAAACTGAGTCATGTTCACTTAAACCAATATATGGATAAGGAGTGTTGCTTGTAACGCCTGATGAGCATTGGGGAGCAATGGGAAAGCACCTCCACGGTCTGCTCAAAGCTCCAGTCTGGCTTCTTCTTGAGCTTCTTCTCCAGGAAGCTGTTTGCCTCTGTCTGCTTCACACCGGCGCTTGTCGCTTTGTAGCCACAGAAGTACCCGGCCGGGTCGCACTTGTAAAGCTGGGGGCCCAGTTCCTCGTCTATGCCGATCAGCATCATGCCTGGTGTAGCGATTGTTGGGGCCAGGTGGTGACGGAGTGCGCAGGGTGCGGGGGGGGGGTTGGAGACAGCAGTGCCATCAAACAGACTATAGATACCACCAGTGCAGTGAATGCATGATCACGGCATGTTAATAATAATAATTGTATTTCTAGAGCGCTTTTCACCCGAGGATTACAAAACGCTGCGCAGAGCTGCGTAAAAAATGGGACGTCAACAGCAACGACATAAGAACGGTAAATCAGCGGCAACGGGTTTTTTTGGAGGGGTGTTTGTTAAGAATCCGAGCTGTGGAGAGAACGGCATGTCAACAACAGCATCAGGACAGTTAAATTGAACGTCAAATAGCAGTAATCCTTAAAACGTGCTCAGGACATGGTGCAAATGTGCTCAATAATAAACAGCTACTTTAAAATCATACATTAAAGTGCATTTAACTTACTGGAGTATTAATATAAAGTTCTAAAAGCGTGATTCGTATTATTCAGGCAAATGTAAAGAGCGGACAGGAGGTGGCTACCAAAACAAGACAAACCAGATAAATCCAGAACTGACCAAAATCAAATTACGTGAGAACTGAAGGCAGGACATCATGCTGCTTACGCAAAGTAGAACACTTGTCGGTTATCAGAAAATGCTACTTGCGTAACCCAGTTTCAGAACTTGGGGATTTCTTAGTGTTGCAATCAAACCGATGGAGAGTTGCAGCTGTTAGATTTCTCCACTGGCCAGTCCTCAAGCCCATGGACTAAACCGCTATGGGAGTTTAACAAAGCAGCACTGTCAGTTATCAATATATGAAGTATAATTTATGTGTATTACAATTTTTCATTTCAAAATTATAGTTGAAAGTCTCATCGTATTTTGCATGTTGTTCTGTAGCGCTTTATGGCCCTTGACTGATGAGCGCTCGAGAAATGCTATCATACAAATAAATGTTGAAATAAACCCTTCCCAATATATTTATTACATTCACTGATAATTTTGCATTTTAAGATTGTGGTTGAAGGTCTGATCGTGTTGTGCTCGTTGTTCTGCAACTCTGTGTATAATAAAAAAAACGAAATAAATGTTGCTGTTGATTTTCCATTCTGGTGCCGTTGTTGTTGACGTTCCGTTTTCTCCGCAGCTCTGTGCAGTGCTTTGTGACCCTCGGGTGAAAAGCGCTCTATAAATGAAATTATTATTATTATTCCGTAGGCTCGTCTTGTTTCAGTAGGAAGCACTGGTGTCCGATACAACAATTCCATGTGGGGACAGCATGCGGCTTGTGCATACTTGCCAACCTTACCAGTTACAGCTACTATTAGTATCTCTTCTGAAAATCGGCTGAACAACGTACTAATGAGATGGTCAGCCTGATTGGCAGAGTTATCACCATACATAGAGGAATGCGTGAGTGAGGTTCACTGGAACAGTAATCACGGTGATAGCGACATATGCGTGGCGCGGCGACCGACCGGAGTATGTCAGCGCATACGGGGTGGGGGGCACTTACAGCAGCCCAACGGCCTCATCTCCGCGTTCTGCGTGTACACCTGCGAGATGTCGGCCATGCGCTTGCACAGCATGTCCACGGGGATGTCGTAGCCGTACTTGTACTTCCAGTTGGCCGCCTCATAGCGCGCGCGCTGCACCTGCGAGCGCCCGTCCGCTGGCATCACCGGGGGGG
>JAZEWT010000013.1:7311091-7324606 GCA_036362905.1 Mordacia mordax
ATATTAAGCAGGCCAATTAACCCAGGCAGTAGCGTGACTATGGAAGGAAACCGGAGCACCCGGTGAAAACCTACGCGAACACAGGGAGCGCTTGCGAACTTCACGCAGATGGGCAATCGAGCCGGGATTGTAACTCAGATGTCGCTGTGAGACAGCAGCACTTCCCGCTGCGCCACGGTGCCATCCATCATGAATATAACGCCTTCGTCTCACCGGCTTCACTCCAGCGCTTCTTGCTTCATTGTCGCCGCCGCCGCCGCTCCAGGGTTCTTCCCCCACTCCTCCCCGCTTCCTCCTCGGAATTTGTTTTCCTCGGCCTACGCGCTCGTTCCGCCACGTCGGCCTCCGAGCGCGCCAAGGTCCGCCGCCCGCTAATAATAATATTTGCACCTCGATAGCACTTTTCACCCGAGGGTCACGAAGCGCTACACAGAGATGTGGAGAGAACAGATTGTCAACAACATCACCATAGATCAATTGAAGTAAAATAATGGCTATAAATCAATGGAGGACGTAAATGAACAATAATTGTCAAACAAATAAAGGAAGGAATAAGTGTTCCTGAGCAGGCGCAGGTCAACAGCGAGCCATCATCCAAGCACACAACAGTGAGCAGCATCAACAGCCCTAGCCAGAGGCCTTCATGGCCTTACAGAACAAGTGAGTCTTGATACGAGATTTAAAGATGCTAAGGGACTCAAGCTAACCGAATCTGCAATTCAAAGACCCTCCGACTAAAGGTTGGCATCTGGAAAGAATTCGGCAGGAACATCTGCTCCAAATGCGCCTACCACAGGGTTACAAAGACACAGCTATATCGAAACACACAAGAGCTATGTAGACACAGACTTAGAGTTCCACAGAAACACAGTTACATAGACAGTTACAGAAAAGTTACAGAGAGCCACACTACAGAGATGTGCAGTTACAGAGACACAGCGTTACATAGACAAGCACACAAAGCGTTAGAGACACCAGAGTTACAACAGAAACAGAGTTACATGGTGGGAAGACATGGCTTCTGTCGCGCCTCGTGCACACTTATCGTCCGATGGCTTGGCTGCATGCTCCCGGCCTTGCCAAAGCCACCGGCTCGACAGAGCCGAACGTAAGGGCCGTTTGTTTGGACCGCGAAGTAAAAGAGTTGAAGAGGCGCCCATCCCTGTAGCAGCAGTGCCAACGACGTGTGGCAACTCTAGAAAACTCATCGAAGGGCATCAGGGTAGCACGGTGGTAACAACCGCACCTCACATAAATAAAGGTTCTGCTCGACACAATTCAATTCCTGCCTCAGGCAACCTCTCTGCGCGGAGTTTGTGTATTCTCCCCCTATTTTGTGAGGGTTTCTTCCCAGAACTAAAAAAATACACTCGTGACTTAATTGACCGATAACATCTTAATATACAGGGCGCAGTGTCTGGCAAATATCGGTGCTGGCTGACTGCGTTACGGCCTTCCTCGTGCCTTTGCATCGTTGACTTTTCAAATACCATCGGCACTGAATGTGTGCCGCGCTACATCTCGTATAATTAATTTTAATCTCTACCCTTTCCGTATGTTTATGCGCGCGGCCCACGCACGTGAGAACTGCTTTGAATTGTTGCGTTGTCACGCCACTGCCGCCCGTACAGGTGACCAAGCGCTTTGGTGTCGCTGGGCTCAAGCACTCCATGGAGTGGTTCGGCTTCTACGGGGGCCCGTGCCGCTCGCCGCTACAGCCGCTCGAGCCGCACGAGGAGGCGGCCTTGAGGGCCGACTTCGAGGCAGATGGATGGCTGTAGTTTCTGGCCCCCAGGGCAGTCGGCCTGGCTGTTCTCCCGATGACGGCCAAAGCTGCAGCAGGGCGTGCGACCGTTGTCTGTGGTTCGAGCTCCCTGTAGAGCAGCACTCCTCACATCCAGTGGGGGGTGGCGGGGGGCGGTGGTGGCGATCGGTGTCACCGTCTGCAGTTGACGTGATGGCGTCGCCTCTTCGGCGACCACGGGCAATCCGACCCGGTTCCCGCTGCCTCAATCACCAGCGCCGCCGCCGCCGCGTTATCTGCGTCCGCGTGCTCTCTTGCAACATTTCACTGCCGAGATTACCATGTTTACTCTACCGACGCAGTATTCTCACTAAAGTGCGAATCGTTAAAATTTTAAGCACACGATAGAACTACATTATTAAAGCTGATCAAGAACCGATCGTCTCGCAATAATGACTCGTTGCTAAAATGTAGCAGTCGATAGAATGTAGCGGTGCAGCCCCGTGATTAGCGGCTCTGGTCACCACTGGCAGAGGGTCTCTGCCAAGAGGGTCTCTGCCAAGAGGGTCTCTGCCAGGAGAAGCTCCTCTGCAAGGTGCGGCGCCTACCGTTCCACTTCTTGGAAGAGGTGGGGAGTACCCATACGTGACCTGCCGGTGACCTGTAGTGAGCCCATGTATTCTGCTGGATGGACAGGGGACCTATGTAATAATCTTCCCCAGACATGCGCCTCACAAAACGTTGCGGTGGGGTAGAAGTACAGCACTGACATTGACATGGACATTCACCAGGGTTTTTTTTATTCACGAGCATCACACAAGAAGCAATAAATTATACATATTTAGCATCATTGCTGCGAACCTCTATCACCCTAGGCCCCTTAATAACGTTCACCGTGCTACGCTCGAGGATTTACATAGTTTGGGTTTTGGGAAAGACTTGCATTTCAATGTTGAAGACAAACCACAGAACAGACGTTTAAATCTGAGCCAAGCGTCGACCAGGCTGCGAGCTGGGTTACCGTGCTCTGCTTGGCGCACACACAAGACTACTCCGCTCAAGGCTACACACGCCTTCCCACAACGCACGCACGGGCACGCGCAGCACGTGCCGACCGCCACCAGGGAATGTTCCGAGCGGTGTTTAGTCAGCGTTTTCGTCTCGTCGACGTGCTCTGGAATCTTAGTCAAGTCTTCATCAGCCGATTTCATCTGGTCTGCACATACCAATGACTAAATGAAATCCGCAGGCTAGGACTCGACACTTATCACCGGTTGCATCGACTCACCCAAGACTAAAAGGCTAACTCGATGAAATCAACACTGGTTCCAAGCGGTCCTTAAACTACGTCACGGTGAGTGCAATGTTTTTTTTTAATACTGTACATACACTTTGGCCCCACAGTGCCAACTCACAGGCTCAGGTTCACGGCAAGGCCCGACGCCCAAGGATTTCCCGTGCGACTGTAAAGTGTCAACCGCACAGTCACGGGAACAATAAGACTCGTGCCCTCATTACACCACCGCATGCCAACGTGCGTGATAATACAACCCGCTAATAAATAAATGCCACCAAGTGGGGCTGAATGTACAAATTGGTTCATTCACTCCTCCACAGGCCCTCTATGTGCCACACAGACGCGCCCGTCCTATCAGCAGGAAGGGATGGGTGGAACTGACTCCGCAGATTATAGTGCGGTGGCAATTTCACTGCCACTTAGTGGTGGATCTGGGCCGCTGTTGTTGTTTAAGAGAGAGTCGCTGAGTAAGCGTGAGCGACAAGGGTGGAGTGGTCAGCAACATGGAACAGGAGTTGTGCCGGCCAGTAGTTGGGTACGTGTAGCTGTTATTGACCTCATTGGTGCAGGTAGAGAGTGAGTAGCTTCCGTGGGGGATACTTAGTGCTATCGGTCTGCATTCTTCCAAAGCGAGGGGGGGGTGGGACGATAATTATTCTCACCAGTGGGAGCTGTCGAATAGTGGTGGGGGTGGTCAGCGTGAGCAATCAAGCTTATAGCAGAGTGAGCGGGCAGGGGTGAGTGGGAGGGAGCGAGGATTTAGTCTCCGATGTATATAGTCAGAACTTATTGGGCGTGAGGGGGTAAGTTGGGAAAGCCGAATTCTGGAGTGTCTGGACAGGAGTGAGCAAGAGGTGGTGAGTGTCCGGGTGCCAACTGTATGGCAGGGTCAGGGTAGCAGGCGGTGGTGAGGATAAGTGTCTGGACACGGGAGTGTTTGTTTCGGGGTGAGTGGGAGGTGAGGGTGGCGCTCAGCTGAAAAAGTACGCCTGCTCGAAAGAGGAGATGCCGCCTGTGTACACGGCCGTGTGCTGGTAGATGAGGGCCACGCTCTCCTCCGCCTCGCTTGCAAACGCGTGCAGGTTCTTGCGAGCTGGGGACAAAACAAAGACAGAGATTCCCCATATGGCCTTAACAAATTGTAGGGTCAAGTGCCGTTAGTGAGCACCTATGAAGATCGACACGCACTCGAGGGGGTGGGTGACAAACACCACGCCCGGCCGCCTTTGTCTCCCTAGTGCCAATATTTTTACATTGAACTAGATACTCATGTGAGGCTGAGTCGACCTAGAGGAGGACCAGGACCAGTCCAGAAAATCGTCACTGGTGTTGGCCGTGAGCGGGATTCAAACTCGGGTGGCCGGGTTTGTAGTCCAGTGCGCCAACCGCTGGGCCACCGCTCCCCACGAGCGCGCACACGGACATCGCGCCGCACGCGTCAGGACACCGCCAGCACAGGACGTGCGCGCGCAGGTGTCGCCCGCTCTCAAGGAAGAGGAGCTCTGGGGCGCGAGGATGAAGCATAGGCGGGTAAGGCAGTGGCAGCCAGCGTGGTTTGCAAGAGACTCTACCGCATATACCGTGATGACTTCATGTACTGAAGGCAATTAATAACGTGCCAAGAGAATATCCACAGATGCGAGGGAGGTAACACTTCATCCCTGTAGAGATGGAACAGATGGATATTAGCGTTGTGTTCATGGCTCGATGCATGAGATTTGATTTCAAGTTTTTTTCAGAATAGCCGTGTCGAGTGTTCCACATCCTTTGCGAAGGAGGAAGGATGAACCCTTTGCATGGCTATCTCGACGGAAAGACTTTTCTCAGACGGATATTAATCCCGTTGCTGCACTGCCTTCTAGCAAGACAAGGTGTGGTGACCTCGTACCCTACGGGAAATTGTATGGGATCCGTGCGATCCGCCAATCCTCCCCCCCGGGTGCGGCGCTGCTACCTTCCGTCACGAAGAAGTCCGCGAGGTGGAACGCGACGTGCACGGCGGAGCGCGAGTGCGGGAACGACTTCCCTTGCCGCCACTCAAACTGGTTCTTCTCCGGGTGCCACTGCACCCCGTAGAACGGGTACTCGTACGCTGCCACACACAGAGACAAAGATCCCCCATGTAGCCTGACTAAACTTTTGGAGCAAGACCTGTTAGCGAGCACCTATGAAGGCCAACAGCACACATGACTGCCTGTGCTTTGTCTCACTAGTGGTGATGTTTATACACCGTTCCAGGTACTAATGAGACCGAGTTGACCTACAGGAGATGCAGGGCTATCACAGATGATCGTCACTGGTGTTGTACAGACTCGAGTTGCTGGGTTCTTAGTGCATCGCGCTAATCGATGCTCCACCGCTCGCCATGCACGTGCACGTACGCGCTCTCGGGTGGTACCGTGCAAAGGTGCGCTCACGATTTTGGACCGTGCACCGCAACACATTGGACGTTGAGCCAAGCAACACGCGGAGTGACCAGAAGACCCACACACCCGCTCGCTGTCTCGCTCAGTCCTTCATTAACGATAAAGGAAAGTCATGCAAACGCCTGGATTCTGTAACACTTTCCAATACACATTGGTTCTTGTGTTTGACTTGTGATAATCATAGCCCCACCGGTGTGTACACACGGACCTCTACAGATACTTTACAACTTACATACTACATAACAAAATATATTCAAATACCCTTTCGTTGACACATTCATATAGAACTACACATAGCAAAGTGTTTACCAAACGCAATCTTCTGTCCACTAGCTCCGCAGAATCCCGCTGGCTCGGTTTATCAGGGAGATGTCAGAGGCACCAGCCCACACTCACCCTCCATGGTAGAGATAAACTGCAGGCCCTTTTCATCCACGTTTGTCGACAGAACCCAGTAGAAGTTCCGCAACTTCTCATTCGCAGTGAAGTTCTGTAAAAAACAAAGACCAGATCATTGTTAACAGAGGTCTTCCTATGGCCTCGTGGCCTCTGCATCAAAGCATCCTGTGGACTTTCAGATGACGACTGCTGGCCAACAGCTCCTCCTAATTTACCTTGTTTATTTTGATGATTGCTTTGAAAAGCTGCTCTCTTGGGACAGCCGCGTCGATCGCTCCCCCTCTCTCCATCGCGACGTTTCATCTCACACATTTATTTTCTCATACTGGCTGGTGTCAGAGGCAACGCAACAGCCCATTGATGTGCGGCGCAAACAGCGCAAGCCACTGATCCAATTACCCATTCCTACCCTTCCCATCCATCTCTGCCTGCCAAGCTCATCTGAGCGGCAGCGTATCTCCGTCTCGTAATGCGCGACGCTACGGTGTCCCGGCTGTGGTGCCGACCTTGACCGAGAGGCTCTTGTAGTGCACGTTGGCGGAGATGGGTTCCTCGGCCAACGCCCGCACAACCTCCGGCAGAATGTTCCGGAACATGCGGCTTTCTTCGAAGCCTGGTATCGCAACGCGGCGACGCAACGACACGACATGCTATCAGAGCGCGAGAGGCACATGGACATCCAGCATGCGGTACAATCTCCAGTAATGGCCCGCAAGCGTTTAAAAAGATAAATCCTCTACCGACTCCAACCTTAAAGATGTCATCAGCAGAATCAGACCTGTTAGGAGTGCTGATGGATTACAGGTGAAAGGATGGTGCAGTGGTAACATTTGCACCCCACAGAAAGAAGGACTTGCCTGTGGCGGTTCGATTCCTGCCTTGGGCGCCTTTCTGTGCAGAATTTGTGTGTTCTCCCCCTGTTCTGTATCAGTTTCATCTGGGTTTTTCGGTTTCATCTCACAACTAAAAAAAAAACAAATTAATTGGCTAACATTATAGTGGAGTGTTGGCGTCAGCGGACCACGTGGCTGCATCTCCCCAACCTCTATCCTGCAGGGCCTTGAAATGTCTGAAAGGTTGTTGTAGAAATGTAAGAAATTATTAATAGCGTGCTGTTGGCAGGAGCGCCAGCACATATGAACCGTGGGGCCCCACTCATTGCGGTTGCTGCAAGGACGTCAAGCTGGCCCACCTGGGGTGAACTTGAGCGGCAGGGCGACGTAGCGCGTGTTCTTGGTGTCGGTGAGCACGTTGACGCCGCTGGTGAGCACCGTGAGCTGCTCGAAACCCAGGCACGTGCCCCACACCGGGAAGTAGTCCCCGCGGTCATTGGCCTGATGTCAGGGAAACACCGGCAAGCGCTTCGGCGTCAAACGCGGCGGCGGCGACTCAAGAGAACCACGCGGTGGAGGTGTCCCACTGAGGAGCTGTTGCCGCTCAACAGGCACATTCGTGACGTGATTCACTTTCCCAAGACCCATTGTCTTGCTCCAACGTCGCAGGTGGCATTGGCACACGTTTACCAAAAAGCAGACCAAAAGGAGCATTTGTGGCATTAGGAGAGCTGTTAATATTCATTCATCCATTATCCATACCCGCTTAATCCTGTACAGGGTCGTGGGGAAGCTGGAGCCAATCCCGACCGACAGAGGGTGCAATGTGGGGGGGGATACCAAGAATGTGATGCCAGTACATCGTAGGGCGTTGTTAAAATGCCAACTCATAATTTTGTTTTATGTTAAGCGGATTAAAATCTTCCCAAATTTGCAAGGCACAACCCTGTGAACTGTGACCCTTTCTGTCAGTACTTGAATTTAATTTCACCATAGCAATACAGTGTTAATACAGAAGGTAGTCGGGGTCACTTCAAGCACCAACACTCAATCCTCTGAGTTACTTAGGAAACTCGAACAATAAACAACAATAATAATAACAAGAGTGGGGTGGTTTAACCATCAATTATTTTGGACAACTAGAATGATTCAAAAAATGTGGTTTAGAGTGAGTTTTAAACATGATTGAGATGATGAGTGCCGTGGCCTCCAAAATTCCTGACTTGGCACTAATGCCGGGCGCTTTATTCAGAAATGTCGCTCGAATGTCCAAGCAGTGACGCGTGTGAAGACGCATGAAAACACGACGGCGGGAGCGATGCCAGCGTGATATTGTTGTTGCGCAAGGGAACTGTCACAACGGCCCCCGTTGTGTCAATGAGAACCTCGCACATGCAAACACACGAGCACACACATGCACAACGACGCACACTGACACGCACGAGGCACGCTGATCACTTCTACGTGTCGCACTCTTTATTTATTTAAGCTGGTAGAAGCCGTTCAGCTATGTAGCCTATTTTACGGTTGTCCAGCATCCACGTGTCACTCTCCTACTGCATCCATTCGGCTTGGTGGCACTGTCCATCTCGTTCGCTACACGAGCCTCTGCATAACATTGCCGTGAAAAATGCTTACAGCGAGAGAAAAAAAACTGCCTCTCCGGTGCACGGCTCGACATGCGCATTGCGTTGGAGGAATCAAGTGTCATCAACGCGTCGACGAATGGTTCAGATGCAGGGGAGATGCACAGCACTGCGAGGACGGGCCCGGCACCTTGATGGCGAGCTTGTAAAGGATGCGTGCCGCGTGAGCGTAGCCCGAGGTCTGCAGGTCCGCACCTCCACCCGGCAGCAGCAGCCTGCGCCAAAACCCGGTGCACATATCATCACCCCAATGGCCTAAACTTTAGGGTACACGTGACTAAGGACAGGCAGCTAGAGGAGAGGCTGGCCGGCTAAAGTGGCGGCCTTGGCACTCAATGACGAGCAGTGCACCAACGCCCCACATCCTGGTGCCACACAGGAATGTTGCCCCACATAAGTGTCTAAGTGGTCAATGCGTCACTACATGCAGGTGACATTGGGATGGTGAAGTTATGTTTAATACATGGCGTCAAAATTTGTAAGCAGTCATCAGTATGTTTATAGAAAGATCACGATGGACTTTTAGTACAGAATTCCAAGAAGTCAGCAACAACAGTGTAAAGTGTAGGGGGTGAGAGGTGACACACATCTAGAAACGGGCCAGACTAGAAGAACTTGAGAAAATGTGCCCCTTAGCAAATAATGTTTATAGTAAGCAAAAAGCTAACGTAAAAAAAAAAGGTGCGCTTACCCGTTAATGGAATAAAATATTTTCTCATACTCGGCGTTTGTCAGATTCACCCTGATGAGACAGAAAGCAAGCAGAGACCGCGTCACACTGCGGCCCCACCGGGGTGGCACGAGCACAATTATTCACCCCTCCCGGGCACACAAGACTCTTACCAACATTCCCGTTTCCTCTCTCGATCACAAATGTAAACCACATACAATCGTAATCATACAAGCGTTCCCAGTCAGGACACGCGTCTTAAGACTCAGCGACACCAACTTTAGACGGATGACGGTTTGACTCCCCTGTGACCCAGACTGGCTGCCGCGTGTTGGCTGCCGCGTGTTGGCAGCCCACGTACTGCCAGCTTCCAGTAGCGCCCGTCTCGATGGCTACACCCTACATGGTTTTACGAGTGCGATTCCAGTTGTAGGCGATTTGCCGATGTCAGCGAATCACGTTTACTCTGGCGCCCTCAAGTCCTCGCTTCGCCCCGTGCGCGCGATGTACGACAGGAGTCTCATCGGGAAGGCATCTGTGAGGTCCCCCCCTTCTATCGGAGCTTCGTTGGTAATCTTGTACGGTAGGTACAGTTGGGGAGCCGTGACCGGTGACCTGGCGGTGACCTGTGAGGTCGCGTGCCGCCATCTCACCTGATGGGAGCAACCCTAGCTCCAGCGGCTTCCAGGTACTTGATGTACGAGGCAGCAATGTAGGTGTTACCGTGACGGGCCATGTTGCCATACGTTTGCTGGGCCAATACGCCTGCACAGGCACACACACGCGCACCACGTACGTAGAGATGTATTTACTTATTCAGGCACGAGAGGCAACCGTTGCCCCCAGGCTTCTTTTACATTGCAGTCCATCTATGTATGACCCAGAACAGCATCATGTATCATAGGTGATAATAATAATAATATTTCTAGCTTGCCTTTCACGTGAGGGTCACAAAGCTCTGCAGAGCTATGGCGATAACGGCATGTCAACAATATCACAATAGATTAATTAAATAAAATAATGTTCCTAAATCAATGAAGGACATCAAAGAAAAATGTAATGTTAAAACAAATAAAGGAAAAAGTGTTCCTCAGCAGGCATAGGTCAACAATGCGCCGTCATCCTAGCACAGAACAGTGACCAGCATAAACAGTCATAGCCAGAGGACTTCAATGCCTAATGGAACAAGTAAGTCTTAAGACAGGATTTGAAAATGCCCAGGAACTCGGCTGACCGAATTTCCAATGGAAGGGCGTTCCAGAGTCTGGGAGCAGTGCGCGAAAAGGCCCTGTCACCCATAGAACAGAGGTGCGATCTGGGCACATGCAGCAAGCCCGCTTTGGAGGACAGAGGGAGCCTAAAGTAGGTCACGGATGTATGTCGGAGCAGTGCCAGTGAGCACCTTGTGGATGAGAAAGAGGCTCTTGAATTAAATCCTGTATTTACCCGGTAGCCAGTGGAGAGACACCAGCACTGGGGATATGTAATCGTGGATGGGTGTGCAGGTGAGGTTTCTGGCAGCTGCATTCTGCACACGTTGGAGACCATCAGGTAGATAGGGATGCACACTGGAATAATCGATTTGTGAGGAGATGAAGACGTGGATTAGCTTATGAGCATCGGAGGATGACAGGATATTGCGTAGTTTGGATATATTTCTGAGATGGATAAAGACGACCTTCGTGAGCTTATTGATGTGTGTCTCTAATGCGCGTGAGAAATCAAAAATCACTCCTAGACTCCGGACTGTTTTTGCAACTTTGATGGTCTGGTTGTAAAGCATCAAATGGATGGGTTCAGCCTTTGACAATTGGTGCGCAGCTCCGACAATCAAAACTTCTATTTTGTCGCCATTTAGTTTTACAAAATTTGAATTGAGACAGGCTTTCACAGTTGACAGTGAGGACGACATACAAAGACCAGATGCATTGCTGGACGGCTTTGAGTGAATACAGATGTGGATGTCATTGGTATAGCAATGATAGCTTCGATTGAGGCTGCACAGGATATAGCCAAGTGGTTTTATGTAGATGCTCCCAGAGAAATAGGCTGAGGAATCAACCCTGAGGAACACCAGACAAAACAGGATGGATCTCGGAGTTACATCCTTCAAGCCTGAAAAAAAAAACTGCTTTTTGTCAGAGCGGTTGGAGCTTAGCCAGTGCAGGGCACAGCCAGAGAGCCGTGTCATCAAGTCGCTCTAGTAAGGTAGGGTGATAATTGATATCAAAGGCTGTGCTCAGGTCCTGGAGCACAAGAATACTTGACAAACCTTCATCAGCAGCGGCTAGGATGTCATTAACTCCTTTGACGAGAACAGTTTCAATACTATGACTGGATCTAAACCCAGATTGGAAGGGATTAAGGAGGTCACTGTTTAGGATGTGTTTCTGGAGTTGCATGGCTACTGCATGCTCAAGTACCTTAGAAAGAATGAATGAACTGGAGATGGATCGATACTCATCAGGGATGTTGCAAATGGAGGCCGGATTTTTGAACAGAGAGGCAACTGCAGCACATTTGAATAGTGGGTGAACGATGCCAGGGCGAGTGAGTTGCTGAAGGGATTAGTGACAAAGGTGACAAGGGGATTTGAAGTTTGCCCAGATGAGTTTGGATGGGAAGGGGTTTGTGGAGCAGTCTATAGCCCGAGATCTGGTAACTCATGAAGAAACATCTGATTCTGTTAACTCTCAAAATTCCAGGAGTTCTGAAATCAGGGTAGGAGAGCGAGCAATTGCTTAAGTAGTGGGTGGAGGTTGAGATTGCGTCGAGAAGAGGCGTCACAACAAGAACAAGCTTCACGGAGTGGCAGTGAGGCCAACACTATGAGTAGCGAGCACATGAGCAGGGGTGGCATAGATGATTGTAGGGAAGTAGGGATGTAGTAATTAATGAGATAGTGAATGGAAATTGAATACGTAGTGAATAATATGTGAATAGGTTCTGATGTGACGAATGGATGATTAGTTAGGTAATAATAAGTGAGGCAAGGAATAACTAATTAGGTAGTGTTGCAGCAACGTTGCGAGTGTTTAGGCGGTGAGTGGGTGGATGTTGGTGCGGAGAATATTAGTAAGAAGAACGGCGATAGTTAAGTGAATGTGGTGAGAGGTGATGAGAGTGGTAAGCAGTGAGCAGGATGGTGAGAAGTGAGTGGTAGAGGGTGGACAGAGGTGGTCAGGAGTGGGTTAGGAAGGTAAACAAATATAATGATGGGAGAGTGAGGTAAGGTGAAAAGGCGAGGAAGATAGTGGGGTGATTGAAGATGTGAGGAAGGTGAGAGGATGGCGAGGTGAATTAAAAGGTGAGTGAAATATGTAGGATGGCGAGGTGAATTAAAAAAAAGTGAGTGAGACATGTGGTGAATGACATCAGCATGTGCTGAGGTCCAGAGGAAGGTGAGGAAAGAGTGTAGAGAGGTGGCGAGGTGATGGAGAGAAGAGGCTGGTGGATGAGGGTGAGAAGATGAGGGTCGTGAGGGACGAATGAGGTGAGAAAGGTGAGGAGGAGCGTGGCGGTGAGTAAACTGCCGGTACTAGTAAGACTGCTTCTGCGAGCTGGAGGCTTCACTTGATGTGAGCCGACTAAGCGCCAAGAGTTGGGACGTAAAAAATATTGATCAAGAATAATACGAGTTTTAAAAAATGGAACTAAAACCCGAGTAACAAAAACAAAACGCGGACAACTGCTTTAAATACACACAGATGGACTCGTACAACTCGTATACCTGACTCTCCCAACAGCGGCATTTCAAACATGCAGCAGCGTCTCTTGAGATGTCATGTCTTGATGTTGGCCATGGTTGGAAACCGAACCCAGGCTACCGGAATCTAAGCCCTGTACGCGAACAAATGCGTCGCGACTCCTCCAAGGGTCATATGCTGAGGACATACTTTGATCCTTCACGCAACACTTGCCATAATGCCGAGACAACTGTCCGGTCACCGACTCGCATGCAATAATAATTGCATTTAGAACGCGCCGCGCAAACGCCTCGCCTGATTGTGGAGAGACGGGAGTGGGGAGACAGTGGAGATGGAGGTGGTCAGCCGGTGCCAGTCAGCAACACAATGCTTCCTATATAATGTTATCCGCTGATTGATCTATCAGGAGGTGGGAGGGCATTTTATTGGGAAATTAGGAGGAAGCCGGCGCAGAACAGGGGGAGAACACAAACGCCATACAGAAGAGCACCCAAGGTGGGAAGCGAACCGTTCTGGGCAGGACTTTCTTTGCTATGAGCCACAGATGTTGGCACTGCAGAGGAACTCTCCTGACATCCGTGAAACCGAGCCTCCGATGATCTCTCAGCAAAGTATCTCCTCAACGTCCACATGATCTCAGGATCTGAACCCCCACAGAGGCCGCCTCCACCCAGGAGGCCGGGGGGGGCGCGTGACTAGTGTGCTAAATGATAATAATAATTATCATAATAATTGTCATTATCATCATGCAGATACTCTCTCGAGGGGTGGGGGGAGGGCGCAGGAGATTCTG
>JAZEWT010000013.1:7447194-7462075 GCA_036362905.1 Mordacia mordax
CCGGGACCTTCTTGCTGTGAGGCGACAGCGCTAACCACTGGGCCACCGCGCCGCCCGCCATAATGTACTGGTGTATATCTTCACGGCTCGATGTTTGAGAATTTCTTTACATAACTGTTTTTTCGTGATGGCCGTGTCGAGTGTTTTTTCTCTTTCGCGACGTCCGCCTCCCACGTTGGAGGCCTCAGAAACGCCTGTTGGTGCCTCCAATGTGGAAGGCGAAAGGCACAATCGGCACAGCTATCCTGAAAGAGCAGCCACGGACAGCATTTCTCAGGGGGCACAATTCTGGTCGACCCAATATCTGGTGGTCATCCACCCAAGGACATCATACTCAGCCATGCTCCTTGTGCTGGGTGATGTCTTACTAGGGGACGTGTTATTGGCTACCCTCGAATTGTGCTTCACGTGTCACCCACACCCCCCCAGCGGCTGCACGTGATCGCGGATGGCGGAGAGTTCCTGCGCGTGCAGGTGGAGGGCGGGGGCTGCTCCGGGTTCCAGTACAAGTTCATGCTGGACACGAGCTTGAACGAGGAGGACCGGTAACTCCAGCGCAGAGTCGGACGCAAACACTGCGCCACTGAACCCCGTCCGTGATCGAATTCAATTCTGTCGAGCCCCACCAGGAAACTATTCGGAATTACTCAATTGGGAAAAAAAACACAGTAGTTATCCCCTGCTTCCGTGAAACTTAGAGCAGTGTCCTCCTAAAGAATGGTCTTGAAGCTCGCAAGGCTTTCTCAGGTAAATCTTTATTAATAAAATGGGAAATCTTGCTTAAAGTGCAATCAAAACCCTTAAACTCCATCTGGTGTTTAACCCCGAGGCTGTAAACCGCAGATCCTGCACAACAAACCCATTTCCCGTCGATGGCATAGTTGTGGGCGTCTGTGCGAGCACACGCACGCGGGTGCCCTCACACAACTGCTTCGCGTGCCCCCAGGATGTTTGAGCGTGACGGCGCGTGCGTGGTGGCTGATCAAGAGTCCCTGGCGTTACTCAAGGGAGCCACCATCGACTACAGTGAGGAGCTCATCCGCTCCGCGTTCCGGATCGTGGGGAACCCTCAGGCTGACCGGGGCTGCTCCTGTGGGACCTCCTTCTCCATCAAGACGTGAGGACACCACCCCCTCGCCCAAGCTCACCACATCACCACTCCACTCAAGGGTCGACATCCAGGGCAGCCAGGCTACGATAGCCAGGCCATCATGTTGAGAAATTGCGTTGCTGGCAGACCCTCGCCTGTGCGCTCGCCGTCTGCTGTGGCTCTTGCGTAAGACCCACTTGTTCCTTTGTAAAGAGGGCCGTGTTCCGTGTGTGCCTCTAAGCAAGCACTATTTAAGTTTGTATTTGCGTTTTTGAGGCTGTTTCACCTAGGTTATATTTTGCTGCCGCACGTTGTTGAAATAGTCGTTGGAAGTTGCGACTCTGTGGAAGGTTTATTCTGCATACGCCAAGGCCAGGAGTGGCCGAGTGGGGGGGTGTCTAGCCAATCAGCACAACACTATGGCACGCACCAATAAAGTTGGGAACCACTCCACAGAGGACAGTTGTAGCCCCGTAGTGGGTGGCAGGGATTTTTCTGTAGTTAACAATTCTTTTTTATAGAAAGGCAAAGAATTATTTAAGGCAGGGATTCTCACCCTTATACACCTCAAGGCCCACTTGGGTATCGTCTCTACAGACGACTAATTGGTGTTTGTGGCCCACTGGTGTATTGCAACCCACCCGTTGAGAATGGTGGACTTCAGAATGTACGCAACCTGGTGGCCACGCTTCTCACTGAGCAGCGCTGTCAATGCAGGTTTCAACATTCGGAGGTAATTGTTGAGGAAGGTGTCCGTGTGGGTTTTTACCGAGTACCGCGGTTTCCTCCCACTGCCCAAAGCCACGTTGCTGCCTAGGTTAATTGGCCTGCTGAGTAATTTACCCCAAAAAGTATGCCCCGCGATGTACTGGCCTCACATCCTGGGTATAGCCCCGCCTTCTGCCCTCTGCCGGCTAGGATAGGCTCCGGCCCTACCGCAACCCTGTACAGAATTATGCGGCTATTGATGGTGTTAAGCCTATTGTATATTTAACCGCATAATCCGTTTTTAGTGCCCACGCCAATGGCACTTATGTGACGTGCAATCGTATGATGTATTCTCACAGCGGGTGGATGTTTTGTTGTTGTTCAGCTATGAAATAAACTCAGTTTGTTGACTTACGCACAGCTTACTTCTCGATGTGCATGGTGTAAAGTTCACAGCACAGGAAGCAAAACTAAATGCGCCAGTTGTATTTTTTTATCAACGAACGATAATTTGTTTAAGAAGCAAAAACAGACCAACACGCCATTCATTCCCGACTGCAAACAACGCACGCTTTCTTTAGCAAACACTTATCATCGGTGTAAGCAGTAACAATAATTCTAGTGGCATAACACGTGAACATGATCTGCGTTTTTAACAAACCCATCGGAGCCAACATCTGCGACGGGGCTCCCTCGCGCACCGCTGAGATGGCCCGAGCGAGCGACGAAGCTTTACAAAGTGCTTTCTCGGTTATGGTTCTGTGACAGTGACGAGGGGGCCCGCGCTGGGAGAGGTAATAGCACAGCGCCACCGTTAGCTCGGTCACGCGGAGGGCTTGGACACCAAGCGCTATGCTCCATAGCGTCCCGGGTATATCACGGGTGCTCTGCAGGCACTTTATGCTTGGGTCCCAAGTGTCACTAGGACTCTACTGCTGCTCTGTCAGAATAGGCAACAGTGGTACTGTGGTTAGACTCTGGCTTAGACCATATCGTGAATGTGACGCAACATCTCAGAATTACACTTCTGATTGCCACACCGCCACTGCTCTGCGATGACTGGCGATGCCTGAAAACGGATGATGTTCTTCCAAATAAAGCCCATTGTCTGGACCGGTTGGCCACCGAGTAGTTTTTGCGGATGTGCTGTACAGTTGTACCGCGTGTTGTTCGCAAACAGAGCAAATCAAGCATGATAACGACACGCCATCTGGCCATCTGACTTGAGACACCGGGGATCTATGTGCAGTGGAGCGTCTGGAGCATGCCGATTGTGCAACCAAACTACAGGTGCAGCTGCACTGCCGAGAACACACACAAACGGAAGACGGAATGGCCGTGTTTGTTTCCGCTAGTGGGTGCACAAGCAAAGATGTCTCTGAAGGTAAAACATTGAGGACACCGACCAGTGAGGAGGCACTGCGGGTGGCCTTCACGACGCACGACCCATCGCTGGCCCTGTTCATCAGCCTTAGGCGACGGCGCACGGGCGCACTGCCTCGCGCCGTGTTTGCCCTCTGAGGTCTTAACCGAACGGAGCTCGTCGCTCACCGCTTACGTGAGACAACGGGGGAGAGAGACCAAGTCGCTGACAGTTTACAGCCTCAACGCACAGCCAAGTCATTCCACGTAGCACAATCGTCACGACAGATACGCTCCGACATGGGAAGTTAAAAACAACTAGCATCGAATGCTCAGGTTCAGTCTTCATGGAGGTTTATATACAGGTAGAGTCAGCCTGACACGGCGAAGTGGCGGAGCGGGGAAGGACACAGACTGCACGCGGGTTGGCATAACCGGGGAGCAAGCTTCTCAATGGAGCTTACCGTGGTGCCAGCCAGCGATTACAACGCGAAGCTGTCGCTAAGGAGCCGGGCGTCGGACTCCGTGTGAGTGGCCAGACGGAGGCCGTGACGCCAGATCAGCCCTCTCTCCCTGATAATCCCAGAGCTTTATAAAACCCGTACAAAATGGGGCAGGGAGGGGGGAACAAAAAGAAACTCACCTGCCGTCTCATCCAAGTATCAGAGCAGGTCAACGTCCCCCTCATCCTGCACTGTACTACTTGTGCCCGAGGGTTCAACGAGGGGAAGAGCCTGTGTATTCATATGACTGGTTGCTATATTACAATACATCGCCCGTCACTCTCCGCCAATAACCACCCTGCACAAGCCACTCCGCTAGCGTGGGTTCATCGTCCGAATGACGTTGCTCTAGGCAGGGTGGCAAGAGGGATCGATCCACCATCTCGTCTGTGTTTAGTGCCTACAGTGGCATGTGTATATGTGTATGTGAAATTAACACAAGAAGTCGCTTTGGATTAAAACCAACTCTTAAGCTCACGATCCGCGCGTACAGGAATCTTGGCTCCCGTTGTGAACTGGTTCACCAGACTACTGCAGGAGGCAGAGGTGCTGCAGTCACTGTAATGTAATTTGAAAAAAAAATCCAACTCCGGACCGACCCGATATCGCGGATCGCGACAATATGACAAATCGCCCCGGCGACGGGTCGTAACACACCGAGCGCATAGGCACGTACGTGCGAACAAAAGCGTGCCCGCACATACATGTGTGTACATGTGCAACGTGTACTCGTGTCTATGTGCGTACATGCGTGTGTACGTACGTGTGTGTACGTGCGCGTGTGTACGTGCGCCCCCCCACCCCGTCTGCCGGGGAGCTACTTCTTGGCCTCTCCCTCGTCGAGCAGCGCTGAGCGGATGCCGATCTTCTTGAGCTCCTCCACCAGGTCCCCGTTCTGATGCATCTGCAACAGGATGTCGCAGCCGCCCACAAACTCGCCTTTGAAGAACACCTGCGGGATGGTGGGCCAGTTGGTGTACTCCTTAATGCCTGCGGCGCGCGCATCGGAGGAACACGAGGACACGGTCGGTTACTCAACATCATCACCATCAGGCATTGTCAATCCACTGCTGGATGAAGGCCTCCCCTAACTGCCGTCCCTGCTTGACATCCCACGATGTAACCGTGCACCCAGCACCTGCACGCGAGTCTATTCCTGCTGCGACGCCAGTACAGCTGTGAAGTGCGTTGTAGGATTTCAACCTCACAGCGGCCCATCGGCCATCCAAGATCACTTCCGCTAGGCCCAGCGGCAATCGTCTCAATTGCCTGACCGATGAAGACCAGAAGGTTGAAACCGGTCCAGCCGTTTGATCACGAACAGATGTTATTGCTGCTGCCGGATATTATATGTCTGCAATGTCAGCAGGCCGATGGACTAGCGCTTATTCTAGAATTATCCACGGAGACTCAGGACGGAGCCGTTTGCACCACATGGAGGGCCTGACCATTGCCAGTAACCTGCGGAGAACTCATTGAGTGCGTGACCATCGAGACAGAGACTTGGGGGACAGCCAAGACGAACATACGGCGAGTGCATCAAGAACAATAATAAGAATAATTGCTTTTTTATCGCGTTTTTAACAATAATAATATAAGACAGCCAACCAAGCATCCACGTAAAATCCACAGCAACAATGCATTGCAATATCAAGATTGTGAAATGTGCTTGTGACCAACTTAAAATGGAATTTTGCTCAAATAATTGTTTGCACGTGTGTGAATGTACATGTGTGCACATTATTGTCTGCGTGTTTAATAACGTATAACGCAATTTGGATTTACAGAGCACGTGCGGATTTAACCAAAGTCTAACGTAACGAATTTTTTCCCCTTATAAATTCAAAATGTCTTCCTGCTCAACTGAAGGCTGCTGCCCATCTCCTGTTTACACTCTATCTGCAGAACATCCAAGATTCACATTCCCGCAAAGTAAAAAGATAATTCTTATCAAACCTCGCGTGTACGCGGTCCTCACTCAACCCATGCCCGGGACGTGAACTCGCACCCTTCTGACTGCGAGCCAGGCACCCCAAACCACTGCGCCAACCATGCCGGATCGTGTTTCTGTGCGCGAGACATTTTTTAAAAATCACTTAAGCGCCATGGCGGCGGCGACCACAGGCCTCCTTGGCCGGGCCGCGAGGGCCGTGATGAACTCATGCCCACGTGCCGCGGTTTTGATTCCAAACACCCGACGGCACTTTCCCCTCGGGGTTTAATTTAACCCCTCCTCCAATTACAATTAATGTTCTGTCCACCAGGAATGGCCCCGTGCCCAAAACCTGGTCTCGTGACAAATGACCACAGGTTGGAGAGGCCTTCATCCAGCAGTGGACTGACCATGGCGGATGATGATTGCAGGACTGATAAATGAGCGGTTTCTTTCCCCCTTCACCCCCACCGTTCATTGCCGGCGTTGTGTTGTATTGTATCGCTAAATGGAGAAATCAGCGTCAGACACGAGCCATCTGCTGCTGGATGGAAGCCTCCCCGTACCGTGTCCATCACAGAATTGTGTGACCATACATCACCACGCTATGGAAGTCACGATATTTGACTAGGGCCTCGTAATTCGGAACGTAATACCAACGTAGGTTCCTGCTTCCAGCCAAGTCTGCAGCAGAAAGATACCATAGCCGAGATTCGAACCCGGGACCTTCTTGCTGTGAGGCGACAGCGCTACCCACTGGGTCACCGTGCCGCCCAGCTCTGAAACTCAACCGCTATTTTCCCGGAGCAAAATGCCACTTGAAGCAGCTTCCCCGTTCTCACGTCGAGCGCAGTCGTCGCGGTCATCAACGGCCCCGCGCGGCCGCGGCTCCGCGGCCCCGCGGTCCCGCGGCCCCACGCACGCAGGAGTTGCGCAACGATGTCCCCGAATGAAACGCAACTTGCAGACGGGGATCGCAGGCATCGGCGCAACGGCTCGCATTCCCTACCACGGTGACGACGTCCGGACCGATTGTCGCTCCTGAACAGCACTGAAATACGGTCAAATGACGTCAAACGGCTGACGCGTCATGGGGGAAGGGCCTTCCGTCCGGCAGTGCAGCGATGAACGAGCTGCACGCTTACGCTCCGTTCAATGGAGCCCGACCGGTGTTTCCTCGCAGTTCCCCACAAGATAGCGGGGTTCGACGGTTGCAAGGAGCGGACGCTGTAAGGTGACGGCGTGGGAACGCCTTCATCCAGCAGCGGACGAGCCTTGGCGACCGTATTCTCTGGGACATTAGACTCATTTTGTGTCTAACAGTCTAAAGTTGGAGGACGCACATCTGAAAATCCGTTAGCTTTGTGCAAGACCAAATGAGCATCGCATGACTGAAAACCGGATGCGTCCCGGGGGGGGGGGGTTGTCTATTTTTCAGGAGCACAATGGAACGGGAATCCTGAATACGTGACAATAGCATGGAAAGGGGGTGGCACGGTGGCCCAGTGGGTAGCGCTGTCGCCTCACAGCAAGAAGGTCCCGGGTTAGAATCTCGGCTCGGGTGCCTTTCTGCGTGGAGTTTGAATGTTCTCCCCGTGTCCGCGTGGGTTTTTGCCGGGCACCCCGGTTTCCTCCCACAGTCCAATTAATATGCTGCTGCATAGGTTAATTGGCTCGCAGACTAAATTGCTCGCAGTGCCCGGTGATGGACTGGCGTCCCATCGTGGATGTATCCCTGCCTTGCGCCCTGTGTCTGCCGGGATAGGCTCCGGCTCACCGCGACCCAGTACAGGACTAAGTGGTTTCTAACAATGAAATAAGATGAGCATGGAAAGGCCTTCATCTAGCAATAAACAGATGCTGTCCGATGATGTTGATAATCTGCCCCCCCCCCCCGCAGCCCAACGCGGCAGGGCACAAAACAGTGGTTTGGCGGCGATGAACACTCACGTACCATATGCCAGGCCACTAATGGAAGGCAGCAGCTGTGCTCACTCGTATCGAGCAGCCATCGTTATCCGTTACGGATAAGTGCACGCAGGCGGCCGCGTGTCGCAAACGGCGCGCGCGTGGCGCTCGTCCGCGAGGGAGGCTCAAGAGACTCCGTGCGGCGCGCTCGTTGTGAAAGGCGAGCGTCGAGTTGTGACACTCCGGTCGAGCGCCTTTCGGAAGCCGACGTCCAGTGTCCTCCTGGCAGCGCGGCGCCTCGCCTCTGTCGCAAGCGCTGCTGCTCGGACGATTGCGCAGAGTGCCGGAGCGTCCCGGTGATGTCTGCATGCAACTCGCGCTAGGTTCGCCACCTCCGAGATCATGCATTCCGTGTCAGGATTATCGATTTATAGCAACTGTCTTTCTATAAATCAAACTGGGCCAGATCAATGACGACCGCTCGTGGGCAGATGCCCATGCACGGTCAATAATGGTGCCATTCCGCCTAACGCCATGAATATCAACGGTGACGTATCCATACATCGCCGGGAATAGGATGCATGTCATAATACTTTACGGCAGTAGAACTAAAAGCAAACATGTGGTATTGAGTGGCGTAGCATTGCTATCAATATCATTACGTAACTGACAAAAACCGGGACACTGAATGTCCTATGAAGCCTTGCAGACTTACAACGACTGCAGTCACCTCCTCAACAAGAGGCTGTGGAAAAACCTGGACAGTTGGTATTCCCACTCATCACCGTCTTCTGCCACGGTGAGACCAGAACTCGTGCTGCAGGGAAGTGCCCTAATTCCTGTATCATCTCCATCTGCCGCACTTCCATCACGGCACTGTATTCACATTGTGTAAAACCATTACATAAATCTCTGCCATTGCTCATATCATACACCGCTTGTTGGACATTGCGTTGGAAAGCACCAGTTTGTCTGAACAATGCCAATGACCGCAGCTTGTGCGTAGACAAGAGTCTGTGTTTTATAGGTGCATCGTTATTGCGAACATTGGGGGAAATCTAAACCAGTCCTGGGCTTCCCACGAGTTGACTCGGCTATAAAATAAACTACATACAGTGTGGCACTGGCCATTTCACCCAATTGTGTGCCGTGCCAACCTTCACAGGCGCTGCTCACGAACAGCAGTTGCCCCCAACAGCATGTACAACTAGCGGGGACTCTTTTTCCTCAACTATATATAACCCTGCCAGAAGAATCCCCACGTGGCCAAGCCAATTAAACTCATCGCGCGGAAGATATTATTAGAGTACTGTTCGTCATCGCTGACGGTAAGAGGCAAAAAGCTTGCGTGGTCTCAGAAAAAAAAACCGGGGAGGTCGTGGTAAAACCCGCGTCACGCAAGCGGCTCACAGGCTGCACTAGGCCACATAGCAGGTCTCAGCCAGCTGTTGCATGGCCTGGCTGGTCGGCCCCGGAGGGCTGCGAGCTGGTCACGGCAGGCTCGAGGAAGGTATGGCAGAGTGCGTTTCACAATGCACGCGCGCACACACGCAGACGCGAAAGATAATTTGAGTGATTTTATGCGAATGATGGCTAAAATAAATCGGGTTTTGTTTCTTTAAACAGCCAACAAAAAGGCTGTCCCTATGTGCACGAATCCGTTTAATACGCTTATGTTAAACGGCCTGTCAGCAACATTCTTGAGCAACATTTTTGCAAACAGCAAAGCCCCAAACGGTTTAGGTTTCTCTGCGTCTCGCAGGCTGTAACTCGCTGCGTCTAAGTGCAGCTGTGTTTTCTTTGATACCGTATAGGCAAGCGCCGCAAGAACCCTGCAGGGCTCGATTACGAAAACAAACCCTAAAATAACCCGATTCACAAACGGAGACGTCGCATTTGTTTTCAAGCTTGTGGTTTTAAACAAACCCATCCCATATCAAGGAGGCTGCTTATCTTGCTACTCAACCACTTGCTGTGTGGGTGGAGGAGAGTTCATTTCGGCGATGACCCACAGGCGTTCCTTCAATGACGAAGGTATTCGTGAGAAGAGTGAGCGGTGGTGGGGGATAGGCGCCCAAGCGGCGAGCCGGCAACCACATTGCCAGGCCGTGATTTTAAGCCATTGCCGGAAACCGGGGAACTTGTAGGCAACCCATGCAGAACAGGAGACCACACAAACTGCACACAGAAAGGCACCCGAGCCAAGAATTGATCCGCACCGAGCAGGAGCTTCTTTCTTTGAGACGCATGTGTAGCCACTGCACGACTCTGCCAGTTCAATATGGAGAACAAGCGCAACACCATGAAACAAAGCTTCTTTCCCATATTTGTGTCTCTATGTAATGATAATGATTGCGCTTGCAGAGCGCTTTTCACCCGGGTGTCACAAAGCGCTGCACGGAGCTGCGGAGAGAACTGCGCGACAGAACAACGAGGAACAATGTCGCAAAGCAAGAGGCAAGGATACCGACAGCACAGTCCTCCTCTGCTGCACGCCGTGCAGGTCCACGGGAGTTATGATCATACTTCCCTACCAATGGTCAGTGCGGGTTTGCAGGAGACACCGGCGAACCGGTTCAGAAAACAAGACATCAACACCGAGTGAAAGGCGTGGGTCCTCAGGCTCTCCTCGTTATCAGAGTCACAATGAAACATCATCATCTTGGGGGCCATTACCAAACAAACCATGCCGGATGGGCCCGACCCCCGGACAGACCTCGCTGGGGGCCCAAGCCGGGTTTAAACCCGCGACACGGTTTGGGAGACCACACTGCCCGGCCGGGTACAGGCCACGGAGCTACGTGCTGGGCAGCTAGAGCCAGTGTTGTACTGTGCTATGCTCCGAGCAGTGGGCAGACCATTGCTCCAGATGATTTGAACATCTGGATTAGAAGGCGCGTTTCCACCTTAAGCGTTGAAGTGCGTCTTGTAATCCAGTGGACGTGCCTTCAGGATTGTACAACTGTACTGACACCGGGCAGGAGAGGGGGCATTACTTTCCAGTGCGTCTTATAATCCAGACAGGACAACTGTGACAATTACGATGTCAAAACCTCACAAAAAGCCTACTGCGTTTAACAAACATCGCCACGACCTTGGTGATGATGGAGGCGCCCTGGCCCATTGACTGTCAACAGCGAGAGCGTATGGAAACATAATCACAACCACAATGACCACATGAACCACACACACACACACACAACCTCACAGGAAACACCAGGACCACCACGAAGAGACCCGTCTCAAACACACCGAGGCGTCGTCTACCGACATTTAAACACGGACAGGCCCAACAGGCTGTGGGACTAGCGCCACTGCGGGCACAAGGACGCCCGTAGCCCGCAGGAAAAGTAGGCCGCACGCGGGTCAGGTCCGAGGGTCGCGACGTTTGCGGTGTGGTAATAATCTCGCATCTAGAGCTTGCAAGCTTACTGGGTACTCTCTGCTGTAATAATAAACATCCGTCTATCCACCAGATCCAGGGACTTCGTAAATTCACAAATTTGTATATCCGTGCTGACCACGGGAGTGCTGCGCATTGCCCGCGTACCCCTTCGACCCCAGAAACCCCCCCGATTCCACATCATCACAAATCCCCTTAATAATACCCCGAGATCCCCTGTACCCCCCCCACCCCGCACTTCACCTTGAACCCAACAGAACCTCCCGGTACCCCACAACGGAGTCCGCAAGGTCCCCACAACGGAGTCCGCAAGGACCCCACAACGGAGTCCGCAAGGACCCCACAACGGAGTCCGCAAGGACCCCACAACGGAGTCCGCACGGACCCCACAACGGAGTCCGCACGGACCCCACAACGGATGCCGCACGGACCCCACAACGGAGTCCGCACGGACCCCACACCAGGTCCCGTTTGCCCAACAAGTTAGAGGCCGGATCGTGAAGACAAACCCCTCTGTACCCCACGACTCCCCCGAGCGTCCTAACCTCCCCCCCCTCCCCTCGGAGTCCTCTGGAGGCGTATTAAATATCCCCGCGCCGCACCTTGCCGGAGGCCCTCGTCGTCCAGCACGTTGTAGGAGGTGTACCCCTCCACGCCGTGCATGCGGAGGATCTGCACCACGGCGTTGGAGAACCCGCACATGGGCTGCGACGGGACACCCTTCATGAAGACCACCACGCGGTCCTGGGTGACCAGGCCGGCGATGCGGTCGCGGATCCCCGCGTCCGCGGCCGAGCTCAAGGCCCGAGGCCCCGCGGAAGAGAAGGAGGAGAGGAGGGACGAGGAGGCCCTGGCGGTGCCGCCGCGAAGCAGCAGAAGGCCGCGGGCCGCGCTCAGCATCATCGCGTTCATGGTTCCCCCAACACAGCGACGACACCTCGAGGAATGAGACCGAGCAAGCGGCGGAAGCCCGGAGTGCGCGGTCCGGAGCCTGGAGTGAATAACTAAACACAGGAGTGCGGAATACGGAGCCTGGAGTGGGAAAAAACGACACTCGCATTGCTGAATCTGTAACTTGGAGTTAACTAAACCTGGAGACGGAGTTATAGACTATGGGGCTTAAAGCAGGTGGTCTCAACCGTTTAATAACAATAATTGCATTTATAGATCGCGTTTCATCCGAGGGCCACAAAGCGCTGCACTGAGCTGCGGAGGGAACGGCATGTCAACAACAACGACATAACAACGAAAAATCAGCAACAACAACGTTTATTTCTGGGGGGGGGGGGGTTGTCACAAATCCGAGCTGTGCAGAAAACGGCATGTTAACAACATCAGGACAGTTCAACTGAAAGTCAAATAGTTGCAATAAATTATAGGACATCACGTAAGCGATACAAAAATAATTCTTCAACAAACAAGGAAGAAATACATGTTACCGAGCAAGCGCAGGTCGTCAGAGAGCCATCATCCCGGCACGACAACACTGAGCCTCATCAACAGCTGTAGCTAGAGGGCTTGAAAACTTTAAGGAACAAGTGAGTCTTGACACGAGATTTGAAGATGCCCAAGGACTCAGCTGATCAAATCTAAAGTGGAAGGGCATTCCAGAGTCTGGGAGCAGCGCGCGAGAAGGCTTTGCCATCCATCGAATGGAGGTGCGATCTGCAGCAGGCCCTTCTCGACTGCATTTCACCCGAGGGTCACAAAGCGATGCACAGAGCTGTGGAGAGAACGCCTCAAGGACCACTTTGCTCTCTCGGATCTGGTCTCCGGGCGGCACGGTGGCCCAGTAGGTAGCGCTGTCGCCTCACAGCAATAATATCCCGGTTTCGAATTTCGGCTCGGGTGCCTTTCTGTGTGGAGTTTGCATGCTCTCTCCCCATGTTCGCGTGGGTTTTCGATAGGCATTCCGGTTTCCTCCCACAGTCCAAAAAACATGCTGCTGCATAGGTTAATTGGCTTGCAGATAATTTCCCGCAGTTTCCGATGATGGCCTGGCGTCCAATCGTGGGTATATCCCTGCTCTTGCGCCCTGTGTCTGCCGGGATAGGCTCCGGCTCACCGCGACCATGTACATGATTCAGTGGTTCTGACAATGAGATGAGATGAATGCTCATTCGGAAATCCGGAGTCCATGATATGGAGCTTGGAGTTAAAAAGTCCGGAATCCAGGATTCGTAACCGAGAGTCGGGAGCACGTGGTCCATGTTGATGACCGCCTCCATGGTCGGGCTACCTCCAGTGACCCCAGCAAAGTCTCCACGGACACAGTGACCCTAGGTGAGGGGCGGGGGCGTCACAGCCACCTTCCACCAAGAGTCCTTAATACTGTTCCATCACATTTGCTATATCGTGAATGACACGTCTCCCAACTGCGCACAACGTGATTCTAATTTTATCGGCCACTGAGAGATTATTATGGTAATATGCGGCACGGTGGGGCGGTGAGTAGCGCTGTCGCTTCACAGCAAAATTACCTGGCTTCGAATCCTGGCTCGGGTGACTTCTGTGTGTCGTTTGCATGTTCTCTCCCCGTGCTCGCGTGGGCTTTCGTCGGATACTCCGGTTTCCTCCCACTGTCCAAAGACACGCTACTGTGTAGGTTGCCCCCAGTGCCCTGCGATGTGCTGGCGTCACATGCTAAGTATAGCCCCGCCTTGCGCCCTCTGTGTGCCGGGATAGGCTCCGCCCCCTGTGACCCTGTACAAGATTAGGCGTGTATTGATAATGATGAGCGGGCGGCGCGGTGGCCCAGTGGTTAGCGCTGACGCCTCACAGCAAGAAGGTCCCGGGTTCGAATCTCTCGGCTCGGGTGCCTTTCTGTGTGGAGTTTGCATGCTCTCCCCGTGTCCGCGTGGGATTTCGCCGGGTACTCCAGTTTCCTCCCACAGTCCAAAAGCATGCTCCTGGATAGGTTGATTGGCTCGCAGACTAAAATTGTCCCGCAATGCCCGGCGATGGACTGGCGTCCCGTCGTCGGGTGTATTCCTGCCTTACGCCCTGTGTTTCCGGGATAGGCTCCGGCTCACCGTGACCCTATATAGGATTAAGCGGTTTCAGATAATGAGATGAGATGAGATGATAATGATGATAATGGAAGTTGTAATTTGAATTCTTTCGGAAATTAAGACCACAGGTGGCAAGGGAACCAACTGCTGGATGAATGGCTTCGCATCCCCATACGTTCGGTGCGGATTGATGGACAATGAGAGAGCCTAGGAACGGTTTAAAAAATCACTCGCCACTGATGTTAGCCGTGAGCGGGTATGGTTCTCAGGTTGCCGGTTTGTAGCACAGTGCGCTCACATCGCCACTAATGTTAGCCGTGAGCGGGAATGGATCTCAGGTTGCCGGTTTGTAGCACAGTGCGCTCACCGCAGCGCCACCGCTCGCAAACACACGCACTACGGAGCGTGGGGCGGTGGGGTCCAGATCGCTCACGTCTGTTCAGACATCAGCGTACTGTAGTTGTGAATGTAGCGACCTCTAGCGGCCGGAGGGAGTCACGTTGAGACCAGTTACATACAACCCATTCCACTGCTGGATGAAGTGCTCAGCAAGCCATCACCATCTCACAAGTCTGCGATGCAATAACCCGCCTAGCACCTGCACGCGAGCTGATCTCTATCGCTCAATCTCCGCGTTGCGCATCGCCCTCTATGACCGCACCCCATTCCTTGCTCTGATTCTCTGTCGCTGTTGCTATCCCGATCCCCGCACACTCCCAGCTTCACCCGGACTGCCCCAGGCTGCCCTGTGTCGCCCCAGGCTGCCCCGAGCTCCCGGCGCGGGCTGTGATACCGTGACCCTCTGCCTGCCCGGCTTCACGCGCGGGGATGCCCCCAGGACCCCACTTACAGGTGACAATGCCCTCCCTTGGGGGTGGGCGGTTGGGTGTGGAGGTGTCGAGGGCAGCTCACGGCTGGGATCAGGGCGAGAGGCTGTGGGGTAGAGGGAGGTGGGACTCGGGG
>JAZEWT010000013.1:7485474-7500774 GCA_036362905.1 Mordacia mordax
CGGGGCGTAAAAAAAAAACCGCGCCCCTCGCCGATTGCCCCCCCCCCTCACCATTCACGCCACACGCGCGCACGCACCGCGTGAGCGCGCCCGGGTGTACGCGCACACCGACGCTGGTGCGCTGTGTGGCGGTGCCGCTGTCCGGACATTTTGCAGCACCCGCTTATTAACTTCATTATTAATTCTGAAGTCCGCGCACAGTTAGTTTTAAGGCCAAAGTTTGTGTTTACACGCTTAGAAACGCAACGCACAAACGCCCGCCCTCTCGAGCGTTTCACCACTTTTGATGTTTGCAATTTGTGTGTTATACTCCCCTCTATGATATAGAAATGAAAATTAGATGGAGAGTAATAAAAAATAGAGGAGGATGATGATGGTGAAAACCTGACGTGGGGACACGCAGCGGCCCGCGGGAGGGGGGACGAGGAGCTAGCTGGTGCTGGTCACATGGCCGCTGTTGTTGTTGGGCGACTGCTGCAGCTGCAGCTCCTCCAGCCTCTGCCACAGATCCTCACGTTCCTTCTCGCGCTTCCTCTCCCTAGCAAAGACAAAGATCCCCCATATAGCCTTAACAGACTGTAGGGTCAAGTGCCATTAGCGGGCACTTATAAAGGTCGACACCGCACACGAGGAGGTGGGTGACCAGCGCCACGCTTGGCCTCCGTTGTCTCCCTAGTGGCAATGTTAATACACTGCACTTGGTACTCATTTGAGGCTGAGTCGATCTAGGAGAGGCCCATGACCGGTCCAGAAAATCGTCACTGGCGTTCGCCGTGAGTGGGACTCGAACTCGGGTCGCCGGATTTGTAGCCTAGCGCACTAACCGCTGCGCCACCGTCCCCCCCCCCTCTCCCTAGCACCACACACACCACGCACAGATCTCAATCGAGAGTCTCATTCCATCTGTGGCTCGCGAAGCCCGAGTGGGAGGGGGGGGGTGGGAAAGGACCGTTAACGACTGCTGCCACCCAGTGGCAAGAAGTGATCCTTCAACTCGGACGATGGAGCCTCTCCTGGTCAAGTGACACGTTTTCTCCACGTGTGGTTATTTCACGAAGATGTGCGGTGAGACCGTGGCGGCGACCATCCAGTATAAAAGGGAACTCACCGTTGCCGCTCGGCCTTGTAGGAGGCGGTGAGCTCATCAAACAGCTTGCTGTTCATCTCCATGAAGGTCTTGAGAATGTTGTACACCAGGGAAACGATGGTTCTGAATACCGCCACGCATGCGCGCGCACACAAACCGGAACGTTAACACGCGCGCAAACACGAGACATGCACACAACACCACATACAAGGCCACATACAAGACCACGTAAAGTCATACAATCAAACAAGACATGGCCAGGTGACATTGTCTCAGCTGCGCTGGTGTGTTACCCGCTGCACTGGATATCCGATGAAGGCTGAATTGATCAAGCGGGGGCCCAGATGGTTCAAATATCACTCACTGCTAGCAGCCGTGGCCAGAAATGTTAACTAAGGTGGCTGCTTTTGCAGCTCGGTGCACTACCACACCAGGGGTCCACCCAGTCACAAGACGCGCGCGCGCGCACGTTCACAGGGCGCGATGCCTCACTGCTGCTCAGCCTGTGGTGGTCACGAGTAAACGCCGAGCTGGGAGATTCCGTAGCTATTGGCGACAACCCAGCCACGGTGCTCAGAAGCAAAAAAGACGTTGGAATTGAGATCGGCGCCAGCAAGTTCTCTAAGAGGACGAGTATTAGTTTGTGAGATGACAGAGATGGAGGGTGGGGGTTACATTTTGCATCATACGGCAGCGATGGATGAGCAAATCATTGGCGGTCCGGTGTGGATATAGGACTCACAGATATGGGCTGGTTATTTGGAGATCACAGACTGTTTTCCCCCAATTATTTTCTTGTTATCCAATTAGTCGAGAAATTAAACGGATAATTCGAATAGTAATTGACTACTTAAATAATGGGACATTGCAGCTCTGTCACCCACACAGCTAATAGCCTCCAGAAAAAGGTTGAAAGCAGCAGGGAGAGGGAGCGATCGATGCGGCTGTACCGAGAGAGCAGCTTTTCGAAGCAATCATCATGCATTGAGCCGTGAAAACCCACATCATTACAAAAAAAGATTTTGGGGCCATGGTCAGAACTGCGATCTCCCAACCCAGCAGTGGCAGTCGTAGCAGAGATATTTGCAGTGGCAGTGGCGGCAGTGGTGTGTAGTGACGGCAGAACGCACTGGTTCCAATGCTCCTTGGAGACTCGGTAGAGGCTGCCGAAGACGATGGGCAGGATGGTGGAGATGTTCTCCTCCATGAGCCCGAGGATGTACTCGTTGTTCCAGTAGTACATGGCTCGCTCTGCCACCTGCGCGACAACGCATGGGGAGTCATGCGTTTCCCCACAACGCTCCGCTAACGAACCCCGGGCGATGCCGACGACAGCGTCCAGGTCACATAGGACGGGAGGAGAGTGAAGGACCTCAGAGACACTGATGGTAAACGTACTCCTAGCCGTGTAGGGGGAACTCCTCCCGGTGGAGAGACGATGCCTAGCCTGTGATGTTCCCAATCCCTGATGGTGAAACTCAAATAGGCAAAAAAATAAAACCAAGTACACCGAACTCAGTACATAAAGCCGTGCCCATTGTGATAATTTGTGCTTTCAGTGCCCATGGCTGTCTGCTCGCAATCATTACGTACAGTCATGATGGTGGGCAGACCCGGGTAAAAATGTGTGGTGGGTAGTGAGAAGCATTGCCTTTTCACCTTGGGGGGTGACAAGTATGTCCTCTAGCTGCCACACTATTTAACATCTTTGACCACGTAGTTCGTGAAGCTTTCTATTGTTGTCCCAGTGGAAAATCACCTGGTACAGACACAATTGAAGGCGGAACAATGCCCAGGTACGGTCAAAGAATGGCTCCCTACTGGTCAACCATGTTACGGACACCAATGATTTTCGCTATGGGTACTTTTTGCCAGTGTACATATGTAATTAACAGAACTGTTCTGTTAATTACCGATGATTTTGTTATTGCTCCTCGTACTGCTTCAGCACCGGGAATGTGCCACAACCAGCAGCTCCACGAAAGCAAAGAACCTCCTGCCTGGGTATCTTATGCTATCTGATGCCTCCTCAGATCCTCATGACTGGTGGGGTTGCCGTGGAGAGAATGGAGGAGTTTCCATACCTAGACAGCGTGCAAACAGACAGTTCTGGCTTAGCAGCGGAAGTCTTACTCTGAATCAGTCGAGCAGCATTAACTTTTCATTAGCTGCATAACTACCTGGCCTACCGCTCCACACAAAGTTGTGGGCCTTCTAAACCACAGTCACACCCTCCATTCTCTATGCTTGTGAAATGTAAACCCATCTGACTGCACATTTTCACCGGCTTGAAACGTTCCGGCTGACCTGCCTACGATCTATCCTGGGTTTAAGCAGGGTGGATTGGGTAAGGAGCTCATTGACTCTTTAATACCTGGACACGGTCTTATCAGTGAGTGCCTCCTGCAAGTGAGGTTGTGTTGGCTGGGTCATGTAGTCCAAATTCCCAGCCAACACATGTCCAAATAGTTTCTGTTTCGCTGGACAGCAGCCCGGACTTGCTAATGACTGGTACCAGCAGTGTCAACATCAGCCTTTATTCAGGAGATAAATGAAGAATGCTATTGGGAATTCGGAAGCAGCCGCCCTCCAACAAGAGTTATGGGCAGAGGAGCAATGCTCCCAACAATGAGTGGAGCGCCAGGTGACTGAACGCAGTGAGCTGGCACAGTGGGGGGCACAGGTAGTGTATCTGCTAGTGAACTCAGGCAACCCATAACATCTGGGTCTATCCCATGAACTGTAGTGAGCCTTCGACACTTCACATGGCTTCAAGGTGCATCTGGCCTGGTACAGGCACCGTGGTGACATCACCGCTACTTAATGGCGAAGGGTGGCTGTTGTGGTATAATAATGTGCACGTGTGGCGCATTGGGCCACTCAGCTGTTCGGCGTTTACAATACCAGTAACCTAGAACAATACCGGCTGGGTGGGAGGACAAGGTCAGGCTGGGGGTCGTTTGAGCATCGAGGCGAGGTGACATCGCTGAAAACAACCGAGGTCGTCCAGGTCCATCCCTAACGTCCGACTTCGAACCCGCGGCGCGACAGCGAAAACACGGCGAGGAGTGCGCACTGTGCACGCGTGCGTCGCTCACCTGGAAGTGGGGGCTCGACACACACTTGGCGATCTGGCGGAAGAGAGGCTCCTGGATCTTGACAAACTGGTTCGATTCGATGACGTCCAGAATCTCCTCCAGCTCACCCAGGAACATCACCTGCAGGCCACCGGGGACCGCATTGTGAGCGCGCGTGCATCTACGCGTACGGGCCCCTTCATTGAATGAACCTCTGATGGATGGGGGTCTCGCCACTGGACGTGTGGAACTGTGGGGCGCTATTTTACCATAGTATGCACCCGGTCCATGTGGGTCGACAATAGGAACCAGCAGTAGCATAGACGCACAGTGCAAGAGGGGATTTTTTATTGCAACGCCCTCTCATTCTCCCAGGTGTAAAAAGACAGTCCCCGTGCATTCCAGTGGGAGCCAAAATTCAAGTTTATAAAGTAAAAAGTGGATAGTGTTCTGACTTCATTGGCTTCAACTGACCCATCAGTGACTCCTAAAGCATAAAACCTAACGACCAATTCTGTAGGCTCGGCGTAGGGGCACGCAGAGTCGACGGCTCATCATGCCGACATCTTCCGCTCTGTGAAGCGCTTTGTGATCCTCGGGTCAAAAGCGATCTACAAATGCAATTATTATTATTATTATTCAGACAGCAGGAGAAATGACGGCAGCGAGGGCGGACATGGCAGGGCGCCGCGGGAAGGGGAACGAATCTGGCTTCTCTCTCCCATTCTACGTCCCGGATTTGCGCTCAGCCTAAAATATTTTTTAAACTGGCAAGGCAGATGAATTACGACGCTGCCAGTTGGGTTACGCACCTCCTTCTGGCTGCACGTCTTGGGCCAGAATTTGAGCAACGCTCGTATCACCTGCGAATATGAGGAAGAACAAGACAGATTCAGTCACAGTTTCTTTCAATCTCACTGTTTAAGTCTGGCTGAGTGAGAAAATGTTATTAGTAAGAGAATTCCATTGAAAAAAGCGATAATGATGATTGCTTCGAAAAGCTGCTCTCTCGGGACAGCCGCGTCGATGGCTCTCCTCTCCTCATCACATGTTACTATTAAGTATTTTGGAACGAGTGACTATAAGCACGTACATGAAAAAGAATCAGGTTTGTGTCAGAACGATCGTCCGTTGCTTTAAGTTTGTGGACTGGCAGCATCAACCGCCACGTTCCGCGAGGCGTTTGACCGCTCTGAAATTGGTGACATCACGCGTGTCGACAGGTGGCATTTCTAGTAAGCGACCGCCACGTGTGCACACTCAGCGTGGGTCGCAAGCCCTTGAGGGAGGCGGACGCGAGCGTGGGTCCGGGGTCACGCACGCCCCAGGGATCGAGACACGTGGGTGCGTAGGTGAGCGAGGGAGCGAGCGAGTCAGTGGGAAGACGATCGCCTTGGATCTCTCGCTACTCACCGGCTCCGTCAGCTGCGGGTCCTTCTCCAGGAACTGCACCACACAGTATGCGAGCTGCAGCCACACCGGGCAAATGAGGCAGACATTCCAGCGGTTACATTTACGCGACGACCAACCGAAGATTGCGTTTACTTCACTAAAACGACGGCGCAGGAGCCTAATAGTGCGTGGAGGTCCCAATTCATCTGTGAGTATATGCACACCTGTGTCTAATAAGGGTACGGTGCCCCTGTCTGGAACCGAGGTATAGCACACACCTGCGTGCATTTGCACCTGTCTGTAACAAGAGTAGCTCGTACACACCCGTCTGCACTGATAGTACAGCATACTTATCTGTAACATGAGTAAATAGAATATCACGTCCTAGAACAAGGATAACACACATTTATGTATGGGGACACTGCCAGGTACGCAGAGTCATCTGTTACAAGGGAAGCTGGAGGCACGTCTGTCTAACAAAGGCGGGACCCACCTGTGCATGGAAGAGGGAGAGAACTTTGACCGTGTGCAGTGGTAGCAGCACCTTCACCAGGAACTGCTTGTGCTCCGACTTGAGGGGCATCGCGAAGCCGTTGATGATGCTGCACAGACACACAGATCCCCCCCCCCGTATTTAACCGTAATAAACTGTAGGGTCGAGTGCTGTTCATGGGTAGCGCCTGTAGAGGCCAGCACGGCACCCAGGGGCTGGGTCGCTAGCAGCACGCCAAGCCTCTTTCGTCTCCCTGGTGGCGATGTTTGCACACCGCACCACGTACTCATTTAAGACCGAGTCAACCTTGGCGAGACCCAGGACTTGTTCAGAATATCGTCACTGTTGGCCGTGAACGGGAATAGAGCTCAGGTCGCCAGGGTCTTAATTATAATTATTAATAATTATTTAGCAGACGCCCTGTTCCAGGGCGACTTACATCACTGTAGAGGTGTAGTAAGGAAACCATAGAGCGGCGAGGGGAAGGCAGCCATGCATTTAGCCGGCGCCAACATTTGCCAGACACTGCGTATCCCGGTCGACAGAGGGCGCAAGGTGGGGGAATACCCGGGATGTGACGCCAGTACATCGCGCGGACCATTTTTTGCGACAATTTACTCAGCAGCCAATTAACCTAGGCAGGAACGTGGCTTTGGACGGTGGAGGGGGAAACCGGAGTACCCAGCGAAAACCCACACGGGCACGGGGAGAACGCGCAAACGCCACACAGAAAGGCACCCGAGCCAGGCATTGAGCCCTGGACACTCTTGCTGCAAGGCGACAGCGCTATCCACCGCGCTACCGCTATACCACCGCACGGACACACACGTGGCTGGGATATAAACACGTGGCTGGGATACGAACACGTTCACACACGTGCTACAAGTGAAGGCAGCAGAGGGAACTGCGGTGACATCAATCGTTGCGATGTACGTACAGCCTAGCGCTTCCGCGTCTACGCTTCCCACTTTCACCAGCCCGCACTGACCAGCGTGGCGAAGTATGGTCAATTAACCCCCGCGGCCCGCACGGCGCAGGGAGGCCCTCGTCCAGCAGCAGGGTCAAACCGAGGCCGTACATGCGCGCACACGCGCGTGGGGGCTCCTCTCACCTGCCCAGGATCTCGAGCAGCTCGGCGACGCCGTTGAAATGTTCCGTCTCGTAAATGAACCTGCGAGACGGGGCAGAGGATGGTGATGGGGGGGGACACAGGCGGGCGTGAGGGGAGGACGAGGGGCCACGACGGGACCGGCGTCAAGCATCAAACAATGGATGGGAAGGTCCGGAGGGGCGGTGACTGATAGAAAGGAGACATCGGTGAAGGAGACGATCACCGTCCAGGGCCCAGGAGGTCAAAGAAGCAGAGCAACACAACACAGCACCCGTAATCATGAAGATGCCTCTGGTCGTTTGTAAGTACAAAATCGTTCGTGACCGAACCAGAAGCGCCAGTGAATGGTTTGAGGAGGCGACCGTAATCCAGCAGTGGAGTGACCACGGACGATGCCGCTGCTGATGAAGGAAGCAGCGGACAGAGTGGTCGGTAGGAGACGTACGTGGACTCGGGGCCTCACCGCAGGAAGATGTTGTTGATCTGCTTCCGTATGAACGCGCGCAGCCCTAGGAATTTCCCGTAGATGCGATGCAGAACGGTCTTGAGGAACTCGCGTTCTCGCGGGTCCTCGCTGTCAAACAGCTCCAGCACCTGGGTGCGGCGGGGCGCGGACACGGCACGTGCATGGCATGCATAGGGCACGCGCACGGTACACGCACGGCACGCGCACGGCACACGCACGGCACGCGCAGGGCACACGAAAGGCATAAGAGCAGCTTGGGCGTGGTTTCCGCACGATTTATCGGCCCACGTAATAATAATAATTGCATTTACAGAGCGCTTTTCACCCGAGGGTCACAAAGCGCTGCGCAGAGCTGCGGAGAGAACCGCACGTCAACAACAATGACAGAACGGAAACTCAACAACAATAACGGACTCACACAACAAAGAACACACGCATCACGCCCACACATATCAGGAGACAATAGAAGCCGCGCACACTACGCCTGAGGATGCCTCCAACGTGTGAGGCGAAACGTCGCGAGGAGAGGAGAGAGAGCCATCGACGCGGCTGTCCCGAGAGAGCAGCTTTTCGAAGCAATCATCAATAACGTTTTCTTGGATTTTTTTTTGTTTACAAATCCGAGCTGTGGAAAAAACGACATGTCAACAACAACATGAGAACAGTTTAACTGGAAGTCAACCCGTAGTGATAAATTATAGGACATAAAGTCAGCGGGAAAAAAAAATCTTCAGCAAACAAGGAAGGAACAAATGTTCCCAAGCAGGCGCAGGTCGGAAGAGAGCCAACATGCCAGCACGACAACACTATTCCGCATCAATAGTCCTTGCCGGAGGACTTGAAAGCCATACAGAACCCATGTCCCCGCTTCGGCGACCCTCGCTCGTGGGAGGCGAGGGCTGTGTTATGGGAACCAGACCGAACGTGGGGGCCGCGCACAGCGCCGCTGGCGACTGTACCTGCAGGACGAATTTCTGGTCGATGTACTTCTTGGCGATGGCCGGCTGGAACTCTGCGCTCTCCAAGAAGCGCAGGAAGAACTCGTAGACGAGCTGTGGGAGAGCAGGAGAGAGAAAGAGCAGGGGAGTGGTGGAGTTTGTGTGCCGCTGTGGGCCCGTGCCACAGAGCGAGTGCTTGGGGCGGCAATGGTAGCTGTTCGAGATCCTCGATGAAAGCACTTTGTAAACTCTATTATTATGTGAAGGGTATCCTAGTGAGGAAAACGAGTGGAGGAGAGAGCGAGTCTTTGGTGGTAGAGGCAGGTGGGGTAAGTGCAGCAGCAGCTATGCTCTTAGTGAGATATCGGTGTTGACAACAACTTTTCAACTGCTATTTACTTACTGAGGAAAGTCTCACCAAGTCTCATCACGACTGATTTTTTAACAGCAGCTTGAACGACAATGTCTCGCCAGTCCTATCCACCGGTGTGGCCTAATTGTACCACATGGTTGAATAAAGTACAGGGTGATGTAGTGGTAACATTTGCACCTCACAGACCTGCCTGAGGTGGTTCGACACCTGCCTCGGGTGCCTTTCGATATGGAGTTTGTTTATTCTTCCCCTGTTCTGCATGGGTTTCCTTCGGGTTTCCCGATTTCCTCCCACAACTAAAAAAACCCCCCACTTATTAATGAATAGGTCGATATCATAATATAAAGGTTGCAGTGTCTGGTGGGTGGGCACTGGCTGACCACGTGGCTAATCCCCCCCCCCTCTGTTTCTTCGTGCTTGCGAGTCGAATAAGTACCTTTGAAATGAGTGAAAATGTGTGCGTTGTGAACTGTGTTTGTTATATTTTTTCACAACTTCATCACACACTGTTAGTAGCACTGCATCGTCCGAGCAGGGTACCTCTGCGGGGGACATTTCGGGGCTGTGTAGGATGTGGGGTGCACTGCGGGGAGGGGGGAGGAGGAGGGTGGCTGGGCACGCACCTGGAGATGGGGCCAGGAGACCTCCAGCATGGGCTCGTCCTCCTCGGGGTCAAACTCGTTGTTGTCGTTGGGCGGGAGCGCTCGGAAGACGTTGCATGAGACCTGCGGTGACCACACGGCGACACCACCACCACCACATCAACACTGCATCCACCACACTTACACGGCACTCGCCAAGTCCAGTAGGACAGTGCCGTCCTGGTTTACGAGTCCTCTCATCGTAGTGATCCTGCAGAGGTATCTCCCCCAAGTGCGTGCTTCCACATCTTAGATGAAGAATGATTCAAGTCCCAACTGCTAGACATTGCACGATTCTGGTGAGAGTTCAGCAGTGGATCAACATAAAGGCCAACATTTTTTTAATTAGAGTTATTATTATTATCAAGGACTGATTTGAACATGGAGCTCAGGACAGGAATGAGAAATTGAGCAAGGAAAACGTACCCTACACAAGTGGGACATTTCCAGAAAGAACAATTATTTAAATTATTATTTTTATTATTAACACAGACAAAAGCAGTTGGGTGGAACGGTGGCCCAGTGGGTAGTGCTGTCGCCTCACAGCAAGAAGGTCCCAGGTTCATTCTCGACTCGGGTGCTGCTTTCTGTTTGGAGTTTGCATATTCTCTCCCCGTGTCCACGTAGGTTTTCGTCGGGCACTCCCGGTTTCCTCCCGCAGTCCAAAATACATGCTGCCGCATAGGTAAATTGGCTCGCAGACTACATTGCCCGCAGTGACCAGTGATGGACTGGCGTCCAATCGTGGGTATGTCCCTGCCTTGCGCCCTGTGTCTGCCGGGATAGGCTCCGTCTCACCGCGACCCTGTACAGGACAAAGCGGTTTCTGACAATGAGATGAGATGAGACAAAAGCAACCTTTACGCAGACGACATCTTGCAACGTTTTCTTTCAAAAACAAAACTTGATAGCGTCCGAGTCACCGGCTGATTTTAAATGCAATAGGGGGAGGGCGGGTGATTAAACAACGAGCTGGCACACACGCCCCTCCCCGTCGATGGGCGCCGTTAAACCGTGGTAGCACACGCCGCGTGCGCAGCAAACACGGGTGCAGCAGACGCGAGCACCGCGATGCGCGCACCCATCGCGACGGTGCGCCGCTATAAGCAGAACGAGAGAACGGATCCGTGAATAGAGATTTCAGCCGTAACTAAAACACGGGCAGAGTAAACACAACATCGAGACCCCACATGACCCGGCCACCCCAACACCGCCAACGGGGCAGCGGCGGCAGCACCTGGCAACGCATTCATGACGGCGGCAGAATCCTAGCAGATGTAATCCCTCCACCGCGAGATTACGAATGTAGCGCTGTGTGCGGCAGTGACTTGGAGAGAGGATGATGTACAAACAAGGCTGTTAAATGTCCACGTGTTCTGGTGTAAATAAACAGAAGGAGAACTGAAGAGGCCCTGTAGCAGCCTTGGGAGGAGAAAACCCTTATTGGAACTGTCCTGACAAAGCAGGGGATGTGTACAGGACACGATTTTGGAGGTGACTGCTCACTGAAGGCTGAAGGAAATGATACTTGGACAGTGACCATGACTTGGTCCAAGAGACACACGCCCTTGAATAAGGGGCCCATACAATTGTGTTAAAACGATTACAACATTTGTATTCGTGTTCTGTTTTGCAGTTGTGTTTAGACACCGCAATCTGTTTGGAGTAGCTCCTACATTCAAAGCACTTTCGCCCTTGAAAACGAAACCTCAGGTCTCAGTGGGCTATTACACGCTTATAAACGCCACCCATCACTCTGTGCCTTATTATGGCACAGCACAACGTTAAAGTGCTCGAAGCATGCCAACGAAAGAATTACCCAGAAGGAGATCCATGTAAAAATGTACCTTACACCAGCAAAGGCCTCTGGGTGTAAAAACACGTCGATGTCAAAACCCTCAAAGGGGAAAATTCCACAGTCAACACTCATAGCGCAACACCGGACCAGCTCACGGCATATCCGCATTGGGTTTTTACGAAAGCCGGTAAAGCCGGTGCCACCCCCCACCCCGCACGCAGTCACAGTGACCGCTCCCATATAAAGCACACCCTCCAATTACTCGTGCGTGGCAAACCCACCCACTCGGCCACCCACCGCCGAGCGCGATTTAAAAATAAACCAAAACATCGTGCCGGACCACTTCATCTGGAGTGTCGTGCGACGGTGACACGCCGGTGAGGGCTCTCGCTGTGTCACTCTCACGGTGCCACACCGTGAGCCACAGAAAGCAGAGTCTCGTCAAAAGGAAACTCGCGGCATCGGCGTTGCGGGGGCGGGCGGGCGGCAGGGCTGAGAATGTCTGGGCGAACGAAATGAGGAGAGCTGCACGAATGGCACCGCCACCTATATGTCCGAGGCGAGCGTGAGACGCAGCTAATTAAACATAAATTACCCACTCCTCTCCACCCCCGGGGAGTTCGGAGGGAGCAATAAATAAAAATAACACCCCGGCATAATCGGCAGCGTGCCATTCGGCGTAAGCTAAACAGCTATTTAATCATAGTTAATTGACCAAGTTCGTTGAGGCACGCTCGCAGCGGAGGCTAACGAGCTGCCACGCGAGCTGCTGGTGAGCGGTGGAGAGCGGAGGCGCTGCGGTAAGCACCTGCCACCTGCACCGTAACGAGCGGCAGCTGCTGCTGCGGTGCCGGCACGCACAGGCCAACGTAAACACCCGCTGTCGCCGTACGTGATGGTGCAGCAATGCAATGATGAAGCGTGCATTTAAATCGACGAGTGCAATGTTATCTAGGTTGTTGTCTGTGGCCAAAAGTGGATCCCAGCTCAGCTGGTTGTTAGCCAAGTGCACCAACCACTGCGCTACCGCTCCACACACACACATGTAAGCACGTCTGTATGTAGTCACACGAAAACAAGTCATCCTAATGAGTAACTACTGCTTCAGTGGCTGTGCGGAGATTAGTTACGGCCGCATCAATCACGTCGAGAGGGAAAGGGCAACAGCATGGATTGTAGAACACACGTTGGTAAACGTACGTGGGCTGGGGCCGCAATCGGCGCCGTGAGGCACAAGGACCGCCGGTCATGGGTAGTGACGTGCACCACGGAGATGGAGTGATGCAGGTGCTAGGTGGTTGCTGATTTTGTGTTCTCTGTCATTGTTGTTGACGCGCCGTTCTCTCCGCAGCTCTGTGCAGCGCTTTGTGACCGTCGGGTGAAAAGCGCTCAGTAAATGCAATTATTGTTATTATTATTGCTGCATTGCAGCTGAGAGAGGCCTGGCAGTAGTTTTGAGAGACCTTCACCCAGCAGTCTATATTAACCATGGCTGCTGAAGATTATGCAACACCACAATAAGTTGCTGCCGCTGCTGCGGGGCAGGGAGTATGCAGTGAAGTGTAAATTAACTCTATTTCGTGGAAACAACTGCAGGGTGCAGACAGGACAGCACGTCGCACGTCGACTTTGCGAGCTGAAGATGAGCGCGGAATTTTCTCTCGTTCATCCCCCACCCCCTCTCCCTCCGTTTCCCCCACCCCCCTCAAGATCCTTTACCCAAAAAGGAACGCTTTCCTAGCAAACTCCAGGGTTCAACACAAGGTCGGTAAACAGCACTGCTGCTCCACTCAGGAGTTCAAGTGCTCGGCTCGAAGTTTTTTTTCTCTCCCGCATCTCGATTCCATGGGCGGCACGGTGGCCCAGTGGGTAGCGCTGTTGCCTCACAGCAAGAAGGTCCCCGGTTCAAATCTCGGCTCGGGTGCCTTTCTGTGTCGCGTTTGCATGTTCTCTCCCCGTGTCCGCGTGGGTTTTCACCGGGCACCTCCGGTTTCCTCCCACAGTCCAAAAAACATGCTGCCGCATAGGTTAATTGGCTTGCAGACTAAATTGCCCTCAGTGCCCAGTGATGGACTGGCGTCCCATCGTGAGTATTTCCTTGCCTTGCACCCTGTGACTGCCGGGACTGGCTGCGGCTCACCGCGACCCTGTACAGGACTAAGCGGTTTCTGACAATGAGATGATATCTCGATTCCAGCTTTGCCTCGAGGATAAGGAGGAAGCGCTCGTCCCGTTATCAACTCTCGCGTGGGGATTGCGGTGCCACTAGGAGAGGCACGGCAACAATCCTCGCGCACAACGCAGCGCGCGCATGCGCGGGCCACGGAGCAGACGTTTGTCGGTTTTAACATCTGCGTGTACTGTCCTTTCGTGAATCCGCTGCTGGATGAGGGCCTCCCCATGCCGCCACCACCACCCACCACGCATTGCGACCCCCACCATCCACCAAACACCACTACCGCTCACTACACCACCCTCGGCAACACACTACCACCATCCATTGTACACCACGAACACCATACAGCATGCAAAAACTTCCTCTGTATAGCCTTAACAGACTTTTGGAATAAGTGCTATTAACCAGCACCGATTAAGGCCAGCTCAGCACACGGGGCGATGGGTGGCCAGCCCCACGCCCGACCCCCTTTATCTCCGTAGTTGTGATGTTTACACACCACACCACGTACTAATATGAGGCCAAATCAACCTAGAGAAGGCTGAGAAATGGTTTAATCGTCACTGAGTGGGAATTGAACTCGGGTCGACGGGTTTGTAGCCCGACACGCTAATCACCGCTCCAATGCTCCCCATACACCGCCACCCGACAAACACCAATGCTATCTACCACGTCCTGTCGTCCACACACCCATCACCACCGCCCTCCACACGCCACTACCCGCCATGCACCATGTTCATCCACCCACCCACCACGCACCAGCGTCGCCCCCACGATGCAGCAGCACCACCACCACCCCCCCACCACGCACCGCCCGCCGTACGCGGCAGCGCGACCACCCACCATGCGTATGATCTCGGGGTAGAGCGGCTCGGCGAGAGTGCCGCGGCCCGATATGAGGTGGTCGAGCAGCTCGTTGAGCACTGCGCGCTTCAGCTCCTTGGCCTTGAGGTCGGAGACCGAGTCGAGGAAGTCGAACACCAGGCAGCACTGCTGCAGCTTGCGGCAGAACAGCTCCTGCACCTCCGCCGGCGGAGTGTCTGCGGGGTGCGAGGCCGGAGAGAAAGACGATCGCACATTCGCTTGTTTGGTTGCTCGCACTGTGGGCAGCAACGAGGTGAAAACACATCCTCCAAAGAGCAACGTGCAGGCACGGAGCGAGGCAGCGCTCTAGTGCCAACACGCTCTCAACCAGCGAGCCCTAACCCATCGTTAGGGTTTAACTTTAACGTTTTTTTTAATGCAGTAAATTTATTATATAAAATAAAATTTGCGTTTTTGTTGTTAAAGTCATCTGACTGGGACTGTCGCTGCTCGTTGTTGCTGTGTTTGGATGATGGCTCCGCTGTTGACCTGCACCTGCTCGGGAACACATGCCTTCCTTTATTTGTTTAACAATTTTTTAAATGTTATTTTATGTCCTTCATTGATTTATAGTAATTATTTTACATTAATCGAGCTACTCTGATGTTGTTGTTGTTATGCCATTCTGTGCACAGCTCTGTGCAGCGCTCGGTGACCCTCGGGAGAAAAGCGCTCTAGAAGTCCAAATATTATAAACAATTATTGGGTCGCGGGTGCCACAGTGATCCGTGGAGAACGTACCCAAGTGGGCGTTAAGGTGCAAAAGGTTGAGAACCTCTGCTCTAAGGAATGAGTTGAAAAAACAGGAAAGAAGACAGGAAAAGGATGGGGAATGTTACGGAGAAGCAGGCGACGATGAATCAGCATCATTGCTACGCGGACGA
>JAZEWT010000013.1:7503906-7518093 GCA_036362905.1 Mordacia mordax
GATGGGGAGAGAACCGTGCACATGCGGGGTGGAGGGGGGGGGTTGGGTGGGTTCACTCATTCATTATCAATACCCGCTTAATCCTGCACAAGGTCACGGGGGGAGGCAGAGTCTATCCTAATCGACAGAGGGCAAAAGTATGGGGAATACTCGGGATGCAGGATGTGATACCAACACATCGCAGAGCACACGTTTTTTTTTTGGGCAATTCACTCAGCAGGCCAATTAACGTAGGCAGCAGTGTGTCTTTGGACGGCTGGAGGAAACCGGAGTACCTAGTGAAAATCTACACGGGCATGGGGAGAACACGCAAACTCCACACAGAAAGCCAACCGAGCCAGGAATTGAACCTGGGACCTTCGTGCTGTGAGGCGACAGCGCTACCCACTGTGCCACCGTACCAGGGTTGGGTGGGTGAAGCATTTCTCTTCTTGTAAATCGCACCGGCGGGGCTCCTGGTGGCAAGGGCTTGCCGTCTGCACACGTTACGCGCGGCGATGGGTCGATAATTACCGTGGACGCGACTCTTAACTCGCTTAACGAATAACTTTAACCTCAGGTGGCACGCCGGGAGGACGTATTCCATCGCACGATCGCGGCTCGCCGGGGCGATTACACAATTCGCGACACAATCGCCACGCTCGTGCCACCATAGTTTGAGCCCCGAACCACGGTCGGTCGCTTTGCTCCGATTCGCTGGTGCAGTGAACGGCGCGAGCCACCCCCCCTCCCTTCTCGGACGCACGATCAACTACCTCCCTCCCTCCCTCCCACCACCTCGTCCGGCATCCGATGCCTCGCGTGAACCCTGCGGTGGGGAGTCGTGCAACGAGGGATGACCCGGTCGCGTTGCTCTCGTGCCAAGCGCGGTCCACGAGGCTTCTCTGGAAGGGGGGCCATGCTCCATGCATGCCTCTCTCGCGCTGTAGTTTGCTCTCTCAGGGCAGTGGCGCAGTGAGTAGCGTTGTCGCCTCACAGCAAGAAGGTCCTGGGTTCAGTTCCTGGCTAGGGCGCCTTTCTGTGTTGAGTTTGTGTGTTCTCCCCGTGTCCGAGTGGGTTTTCGCCAGGTTCTCCGGTTTCATTCCACCGTGCAAAGAAACGTTGGTGCCCAGGTTATTTAACCTGCTGAGTAAAGTTCCCCCTTCTCCCCAAAAAAAGTGCCCTGCGATATACTGACATCACATCCTGAGTATAGCCCTGCCTTGTGCCGTCTGTCGGGATAGGCTCAAGCCCCCCCCCGACCCTGTACAAGATTAAGCGGGTACTGATACTGATCTGAGTTTGCCTCTCTTGCTCTCTACTGCTCTCTTTTGCTCGGCTTCACTCACTCTTATTCACCCTTTCTCTCTTCTGCTATGCCTCCATTTTTGGGCCTTGTTGCTCTCGCTCCCTCGCTCTGTCGATGCGGAAGCTGAGTCAGGAAGCGCCTGTCCCTCTGAAGAGTAACCGAGAACTGGAAATGCTGCCATCCCCCCCCCCCTTAGGTTCTCCCTCCCCATATCATCTCTCCACACTCTCAAAACAAACAGCAGGTCACACGTCGCGTTTAAAAGCGCAAAGCCTGGGCTGCACCGCGGCTACTGCCGCTGATGAATTTCGCGCTGTGCCTTCGTTTGAAGTTTCCAGGCCTGGGCGTTTCCGCAGAACCCACAGAGACCGCCACGTACAGGTGCGCCACATTTACAATGGTGGCGGTACTCTGGCGACGCTGGAAGGGTCGACGGTGGGAGGAAAGGTCGGAGGGTAACCCCATCCCTTTGCCGCGTGAACATTGCAGCCGTCAAGACCCCGACAAACCATCACGACTTCACTGTACCAGCGTGACCTCACGGGGTCACCACTGAGACCTACACCACCGTGACCTCACGGGGTCACCACTGAGACCTACACCACCGTGACCTCACGAGGTCACCACTGAGACCTTACTATACCACCGTGACCTCACCAGATCACCACTAAGACCTTACTACACCACCGTGACTTCACAGGGTCACCACTGAAACCTTACTGCAGTCCTGTGACCTCTCATGGCGTCATAAATTCCACCTTAACGCACCAACTCCTGTAACCTCACAATGTCACGACCTTGGAGACACGGCATTGACGTGACCTCTCACGAGAGCGTGCGCTTTAAAAGCCTGCGTTCGTACTACCCAGCGCAAACCCGGGGTGACTCGGGGTGACTGCTGGGCGACTGGGGGTGACTCCGGGGCACCTTCAGGCGTCAACTGTGAACAGACGATACCGAGCGTAAATCGTTCGTGTTCCCGGTCACGTCAGGCACCGTCCCCCGGCAAGCTCACCGGCGTCACTGAGACAGGCCATTAGACTAAGTGGGCGACAAACAACATGGCCTGGCCGGCTTCCAGAACACGCCATCACCCCTACTTGTGTGAAAAACGCACAAAACCTGCCTCCCCTTCCAACCCCGCCACCACCGCTACCACCGCCACTCCCAACGGAGAGCGTAGCCCTGCGGTCAAACGCTGCCATTCTCAACCGCTGGGTTGTGACCCATCAGTGAGCCGCAAGCGCTACCTTGCGGTCTGTGGAGACCAGACCCAAATTGGCCACATGTGCCTTGAGGTGCAAAAAATTGCGAAACCCTGGTCGAACTAAATAATAATAATAATGATACAATTACATTCTAGCGATTCTGGTTAGTGCAGGTTGGTGATGCAGTTCTGCTATCACTCGCCACCAGTGTTGGCCATGACCAGAAACCAAACTCTGACCTCTGGTTTCTCGTGCCGCTTTGTTAATCACTCGACCATCACTCACTCCAAACGAATTCATATAATGTGGACATTACCAAGGACTGCCCTTCGCAGTGGCTAGAAGATGGAATTAAAAGACTGACCTCGATGACTCGGCAATAATCAAGTGGTTGAGTTATTTGGATGTGGATATCGACCATGAGAAGAAGTGAGTTTGTTTTCATTATCATTCATCGGAGGTGGGCAGGAGGTTTCGTGGAGAATAAGCTATGCCCAGCCTCTGCCGGCTTACAGACGAGTGGGTTATACAGCTTTTCCGATGACGACCAAGATTTCACCACCTTTCGGGAATCTTGTTCACTTCAGTTCCCAAAGAAGACCTTGGCGCACGGAGCGAGACGTCGAGACCTCTTGCTGACCGCCTCGACAACCCACAGCGGAACTCTGCGAAATAACCCAGGAAGTAGGTCTCATGCTAGATGCCCCCAGGACAGTGTGTGCATCTCGTTGGAATGATGTCCTGCAGGGGCGAATTACAAAGCCGGACACAGTAATTGGTTTATTACCAGGAATGTAACGGTTCACTCTGCCCTGCCGCCACGCCGCCCCCGCCACTAACTCCACAGCTCTCACCCAAACGATTGCGCGGAGAAGCACGACTTGGGCACACGCTTCCACTCATAAGGCGACATTTGAACGGAATCGCCCGTAGTCTTGCGAACGCTCCTGCCTCCAGCGCTCAGTTCCGCACGAGCACAACGCCAGCGAGAGATTTGCGTACGCGCCAGTCGTTGTACGTATTGAAATCAGCACTCACACATTTCGGTGAACGTATCGTGACCGTAAAGTGCCCAGGCAGGCGGGGCTGACGATGCGCCTGCCCAGGTGCTCTCTCGAGTCGGTGTTTGATAAGAGGCTCCTCAGTCACAGGCTCGGAGTTGGGGCCAAGCTGTCGGTGGAATGCGGCTTTTGTTTATCAGATTATACACAGTTTGCCAGTGGGTGGGTTGGGTGGCGCGGTAACGTAGTCGTTAGCACGCTTTTACAAACTTGCTGATGAGTACCTGGCACTGTGTGTAAGCACCTAAACAGTCTATATAGTTATGCAGTTGATCTTTGGCCTCCTAAGCACTTGCGCGCTTATGAGTGCGTGGGTATGTACGTACGGTGGTGTGCGGTCAGGCGGCGTTCACGTAGCGTCGCCGATTTTATTAGGTTTGTTGAACGGGAGTTATTGTACTCTATAAGACCGAGACGCACGGCCCAAAGCAGCCCGGCGACACCAGGTCGTCCCATCACTGCACGCACGCTCCCAACAGTCGGCGGAGGTGCGTGAAGGACGAAAGGCGGTGGTGAGTGGGAGGGCAGAGAGTGGGAGTTGTAAGAGGAGGGCGCAGAGAAATGCGATTAAACCGCGTGCCCGCGGTGAGCACACCTCAATTAGAGGGCAGTCCGTGTGCGCCTCGCGATAAATAACGAACGCCTTGTCCGCCGGCGGGGATGGCAAAACGAGCGGATCTGGAACAGAAATCGGATCCGAAACAGATCGGCTCGCTCAACCACTCGCACACTGAGCCACTCGCTGGCTCACTCAGCCACTCGCTCATTTGCGTATTTATCTACTCACTCACTCGGGCAACCCGCACGCACATTCATTAGGTGGCTCGCTCATACCCTCGCAAACTCACACCGACCACCCCCTGCCCCACACACTGCCTCAGCCTTTCGCTCACTCGGTACCTTGTGCGCAATCAAACTCGATGCCCCACCACGCTGCTCGTTCTGATGACCACATCCTCCATTAACGCCTCCTGATCTCATGTGTTTAAGTCACTGCCACATTTGCCTCATTCTCACGACCCCATTCCACCTGAACAACACGCAGGAAGGGTGGCTCAGTGGCACAGTGAGTAGCGCTACTGCCTCACATCAAGAAGGTCCCGGGCTCGGTTCCCAGCTCGGGTGCATTTCTGTGTGGAGTTTGCGAGTCTCTCTCCGCGTCCGCATGGGTTTTAGTCGAATACTCCCGTTCCCCCCCCCCCACTGTCCAAGGACACGCTGCTGCCTAGGTTAATTGGACTGCTGAGTAAATAACCCCCGAAAAAGTGTGCCCCGTGATGTACTGGCGTCATATCCTGGGTATAATCACCCTTTGCGCCTTGTGTCTGCAGGGACAGGCTTCGGTCCCCCCCACGACCCTGTACAGCATTAAGCTGGCGCTGACACTAATTGGCCGACCGACAACGCGCAGCCAATCCAGATTAAACTCGCTGTCCCGTAGGAGGCAGTTTGAGACGACGGGGCCTGCAAGCCAACGAAGATGCAGTCGCTCACGCAACTTGCTCGGACCGCGTGCTTTAGACACAGGGCTGAGTGCGCCGCCGACGTGACCTGGCGTTACACGCCGGTGCCACGAATGCAACTGATACGGAGTGACATGCAACTTGCTCGGAGTCCTGGGAGACATTGCACGAAACGAGGGCTCAAGATAAACCGACGGGTCAGGTGTTTCGCTGTATCGTCACTCTAAGCTAGATCCACCGCTGGATGAAGGTCTCTCCAATCTATCGCCATCTCTCACGGTCACATAATGTGCCGACCCATGAGACGCTCGCGTGCCAGCGTATCTCATGGCTCCATCTAGGCAGTGCACGCCCACGGAAGTGGGTTGCACACTTTGCCATTCTCTTGTTATTTTAAAACACTGGCCACCATCGCTGATCGTGACCTGTCCGAGCACAAATATCCTATCACGGCAGGCAAACGCCAATATGTACATGTAATGATGTAGGTTCTCACGGCTCGATGCATGGCGTTTCGCCTCACATGTTAGAGGCATACTCAGGCACCTGAGGATGCCTCCTCAGGCGTGAGGCTGTCCCGAGAAAGCATATTTTCGAAACAATCATCAATATGTATATGTTGGATGAAATATGTGACTCCCCCCTCCATTAACCAGAAATATTCAACCGATATTTTCAATGGAGGTGGTGCGGTGGCGCAGTGAGTAGCGCTGTCTCCTCACAGCAAGAAGTCCCGGGGTTCGGTTCCCGGCCCGGGTGCCTGTCTGTGTGGAGTTTGCGAGTTCTCCCCGTGTCTGCGTGGGTTTTCGTCGGATACTCCGGTTTCCTTCCACCGTCCAAAGACACGATGCTGCCGAGGTAGATTGACCTGCTGAGTAAATTTCCACCAGTGTCCTGCGATGTACTGGCGTCACATCCTAGGTATAGCCCTGCTTTGCGCCCTCTGTCTGCCGAGATAGGCTCTGGCCACCCCACGAACTGTACAGGATTAAGCGGGTATTGATAATGATGATGATTTTCCAATGGAACCCAGATCCTCATCCGTAACAGTTCACGGCGTGGCGAGGACAAGTTGCCTTGCTTTCATTATTAGCTACGTTAGTCGCTGTCCCGTGTTGCCGTCGCAAGTTAAGAAAGTTCCACTATAACCTGCGGTTCATTACGAACCGACCTTCACCGCAACCCACGCACACACCGCTCTCTCGTTCGCTCACTCTCCTCGGGGTAACGTCTCCCAGCGCATGACACTCTGGGCAGCAGGGTTAAAAACAAAACAACGCCGCTTTCATGCCCCGAATAGTTTGGAAACGTAAACCCGGGGCCGCGTCGCACAATCGCGGCCCTCTTCACGCGTGCGCGGCGCAAGATTAAGGTGACGCGATCCGCGCCGATCCACGACCCACGTCAGCTGCTCAACAACATCACCCGGTCAACCCCTCCTCTGTAGGTGGACGCCACTTCTCCTATGCTCGCCCGCGAACGGAGCTCCCGGCAGTCCACCTGGCCACCCACACTGCCGGCTGTCTCCCCTGTGGTGCCGGGGGGGGTTAACACTTTCATCCTTGCCTCCGTCAACGGCTGCTGCTCTCCTGCTGCGAAGTTGCACTTACTCTTACGCTCGTTATTAGATGGCTTTCACCTACAACGCGCATCTTACGAATGAGAGACCCAATGAAGTCGAACCCAGTCCAAGGTTTGCCTTGTGACATGAAATCTGCTCTCGACAACGGCCGCATGGTTAAAACAGACGCTCCCAGTTCCAGGGTAAAACAGCCGCCACCAACTCGACAGTGAAAGCAGCACGAATGCATAGAACACCACTGGAACGTGGAAGTTAAGCAGAGTTGGGCCTGGTTAGTATATGCATGAGCCACTGGTTTCGTGGGCTTGTTCTGTAAGATGGCCAATCCATACGTGGAGACGTGAGTGGTACCCCCTCATGTTCATGGATTTTCTCAAGGGACTGTTGCTTTCATTCCACATGCCAAACGTCACTTTTAATGGCACACCGACATCAATCATGAGCAATCCGTTTCTGAAAGAAGGTCTCCGCGTCTCTCCCCCACAATGTCGCAATGCCATGATCCATGCTGCACCTGCACATTGCTTCCTCTTCATGGTAACGTAGAATTTCCTTCGCGATCTGAAACTGCCTAAGATGCCGACGCTGTCCCCATGTTTCGTGCGAGCGAGAGGCCATCGGCCCTCGTGTGCGAATACGTCACCTTCATCGCCCGGCATCGCGTCCCCCGCGGTCTCTCTCGGCGGCGCCACCTCTTCCCACCACGGCGAGGCGCGCCCCGACTACTCGCGCTGCCGGAGCGGTGGGAGGAATGCCCGGCGCGTGCGTAAACTTGCCCTCCCCAGCGATACGAGCGAGCACATGCGGCGCCTCTCCCAGTCGCGCGAGCGCGCACGCACTCGCGGCCAGACCCACACCCAGCGCCCACGCGCCACCATCACGGCAGGAGACGGTAAACATCGCCTCCTCCCTCGCTCCACAGTCGCACTGCGCTCACTTACACGAATCGGTTGGTGTTTAGTGAAACAAAAGTCATCTGGTGACGCCAGTGGGACGACTGAAAATGCATTTTACTTGAGCACAAGAATACAACGTGCAAGTCTTGTCTAGTGCGCCAAATAACTGCACAGAGGATAAATAGAATAAGTTGTAAATAATTTGCATGGTGATGGGTTTCATCCAGAGAGGTGAAGTGAGGACGCAACTGTAAAATCAACGTGTAAAGAGTACCATGCGGTTATTATCATCAATCACGAATAATTTACCGCTGAATGAAGGTCTCATGAAGCCAACGCAGTGTGTCGTGGTCCCAAGACGTTACAGTCTACACCACACCTGCATATCGGCTGATTTCATCGCTCCATCTTAGCGGGGGAATGTTGATGATTCAGAAGAAAAAAAACTACTTGACTGTAGAAAACTGTAGCACCGCAAAGGTTTTTTTGCGATCGGAGCAAGTGGAGTTGGTTCTCTTGCTCGTATATACAAACCCGGTCTCCTCTCTCTCTCTCTCACATTCTTCCTGCTTCACTCTCCTCCACACTCAGGCGCGTTTTCAAACAAACCCAGCACACGCACGTGGACCAAGAGGTTTAACCGCTTCGGACCGTTTAAATGTGTTCGACGAAAAGCGACGTGTGATTATGCGCGCTTCTGCACGCTCGCAATGGTCAGAGGGTTTTACTTCGATGAACACGCGTCCAAGCAAAGCTGTCGGCTTCATATTCCACCGTTCATATTTTCACAGCGCACGGCTCAACGGCGTATATGAGCAAGCCACCCGGAATGCGCCCCATCCCGTCAGATCTTGGGAGAGTCTGGGGCGGAGTTGAGCAAAGACGCCGCTTGCGTCGGTGACAGCCGAGCGCCAGCAGGTGCCGTGAGGCTCCAGAGGCCGGGTCAACGCGCAGCCAAGGACGGCACAGGAAAGCCGTTGTTGCACTGCACATCGATGCCTCCGCACGTCCGTGCTCCCCGCCGTCGGCGGGCTGCGCCGGCCGGACAAACAACGTCCCTCGACCCGCACGGCGTGCGTAGCCACTCATCCAACAGCGGAGTCGCAGAGGGGCCGTGCATCGCGCACTCGCCGCTCCACCGCAGTGCCATGCTGAGGCCAAACCGGCGGGCCCGTGCCTGGTGCTGTAAACTCCACATTTCCATGGCATGGGCCAGTCTTCCCAAAGCATAAACACGGCTGACCACAGACGAAGTGGCGGCGGGGGTTGCTTAAACGACACGCACACGAAGATGACGAAACAATAACATGTGCTATCGCCGGTATCGTAACGAGAGATGCTCGTCTCACCGCTGCCAATAGCATGTGAAAGCCGTGCCAACTCAAGTGTTGTAGACACATATCACGAAAATTACGGTTGGAGTTTATTTGACGAGATATAAATAAAATTGCTAAAACGCAAGAGGCCACATTTTCGCTGTGGGTTCGTACAGTTGCAAGAGAAGCCCTTTTGTTCCAGTGGGCACTCACTGTACCTGCAAGTTAAACAGACGGCACTAAATACACCACGGAGCTTAAAGGCTCACTTGTGGGAGTGTTTTATTTGTAAATGTATCGCCTATTATGAAGCAGTTGCCACGTAACCGTTGATATTCCAGGTGCCCTAATTTGGGTTCATAGGCGATTGGCGGCCCTCTCCCCTTAAGTGCTTTTGGGTATGAAACCGGCGAAATAACGTGGCGATGCATTATTCAAGGAGTTACGGGAGGGGGCGGCGTCATCAGACGGCGCGAAGCGAGACATTTCGGAGAGACCAAGAGGAGGCTCAGATTCATGACGACATTTCACGCCCGATCGTCACCAAGCGAGACGCGTGCACCTTGGAATGGTCGTCTTATCTCTCATCTCATTGTTAGAAACCGCTTAGTCCTGTACAGGGTCGCGGTGAGCCGGAGACTATCCCGGCAGACACAGGGCGCAAGGCAGGGATACACCCACGATAGCACGCCAGTCCATCACTGGGCACCGAGGGCAATTTAGTCTGCAAGCCAATAAACCTGTGCAGCAGAATGGTTTTTTTTTTTAAACTGTGGGAGGAAACCAGAGTGTCCGGCAAAAACTCACGCGGATACGGGGAGAGAACATGCAAACTCCGCACAGAAAGGCACCCGAGCCGAGATTCGAAGCTGGGACCTTCTTGCTGTGAAGCGACAGCGCTACCCACTGGGTCACCGTGCCGCCCGACTTAGAATGCTACGACTGGTAAACGCCATTTGCGTCGTCCATCATCGTGCAGTCTGCCACGAACACCACCACTATCACTAAGCTTGCTCTGAACAACTGTATCAGTATGAAGTTGCAATTGATACCTGTAACCACCGCCCATCATCAGTGGGCTAATTTCTTTATGGGGATTGTTATGAGTACATCTACAATCAACATCATTGACCCACAGAACCTACGTTCGATGGGTGACAAGAGCCTTCTCGCGCACTGCTCCCAGACTCTGGAATGCCCTTCATTGGAAATTGGGTCAGCTGAGTCCCCGAGCATCTTCAAATAACGTCTCAAGAGTCACTTGTTCTATAAGGCAGTGAAGCCCTCTGGCTCGGACTGTTGATGTTGCTCACCGTAGTTGCACTGGGACGATGGCTCGCTGTTGAGCTGCACCTGCTCAGGAACATGTATTCCTTCCTTTATTCAAAAATTATTTTAGGTTATTTTATGTCCATTTATTTATAGCCATTATTGTATTTCATTGATCTACTCTGATGTCATTGTTGACATGCTGTTCTCTCCACAGCTCTGTGCAACGCTTTGTTAGCCTCAGGTGAAAAGCGCTCTGGAAGTGCAATTATTATTATGAATGCCATCAGTATCATCGCTGTGAAAGTCACGGCAAACACCATCATCATAGTGGAGCGATGAACAATTATCATCACCACGCTTTCCATAACGTGAAACTCTAGAAACGTATCAACATCCTCAACTGTGCTATGATCCCCGACATCGTCATCACGATGATTATCAGTCCGAATGCTGTAAACACCTTCAACGGAGCCATAAAACCACTGCTGGGTTTGAGTGTGTACCTCGAGCAGGGTTTTCTGTCCTAGACGTAAGTCATATTGCTGGAATGCCACGCTGCTCTCTTACACAATGGATAGAGAGTACGGAGTGGTTTGCAAACGACCCTCAGAGAGAAGGTGCCACTGCCGACCATTCGTGCCGCGTTGGCTAAACACCACACGTGGAAACACAACAACTTTCGACCAAGGTGAGTGCCGGGGGATTGAAATGGCTTTTTTTTTTAACGTGGTATTTAGCCAACTGCTGCGGCATGCAATAGCATGCCTAAAGGTGTAAAATACTTCAGAGATCAATGTGGAATTGGCAAAACATGCCACTCGGGATCCCCACCTGAAAGAAAGCTCGGGAATAAGTCAGCTGTTTCTGGATTATTCGTCAACGCCTATCAATCTGAGATGTCTTTTTGGAATGCGTTGTATAACCTGGAGACAGCCGTACAGAACAACCACAAACACCGATGCAGTGGCAGGATTCAGCCTCGAGACAGGACCAAGCACAATTACTACTCGTTATTCCTTCATCACGTAGCTTGGCTGGCATCACTTTCTCTCTTCACAGCTCTGTGCAGCGCTTTGTGACCCTCGGATGAAAACGCTCCAGAAGTGATATTATTTTTGTTCGGGTTGAGCAGTTTATGCTATGGGTACTTTTTGCCAGAAAGAGTTGTAAAAAAGAAGCTTTACTCATTTTTTCCTAGCAATAACAGTGTTAAGTCCTTAAAAACACCAAATGGACAATTTTCATAAAGTGTCAAGTTTGCAAAAAACACATACGTTGGTGGTATTGGCAAACAACAACTGATTGGTATGATTGGACTGTCAGAGACAGTCTCTGATGCAGGCCAATCAGTTTCAAGGACATCGCATATATTATCAAAGCATGTTGTTTACAATCTTTACCACAAACGGTTTTTGCCAACTTGACACTTCATTATAAGTGTCTATTTGGTGTTAAGAACTTAACAATATTATTTCCAGGAAAAAAATCGGTAAAGCATTTTCTTTTTTACAACTCTTATTGGCAAAAAAGTACCTATAACAATCATAATGCTAATAAAAATTACGACTCTTAATTCATTGGGGTATAAAGGCCTACCCACGTCATGTCGGCTGTGGGTATTGTTTCACTATAATTTCCCATGCTAGTTGAGGACAGGGGAGCTCAGAACCTGTTCAGATACTTAATCGCCACCCACATACGCCATAGGAACCGTACACGGGTCGCTGGTTTTACAACGCAACGTGCGAACCGCTGCGCCTCCTCTCATACACATCATCACGCACCTCGACGCACATTAAGACTCGTGTCACACAAGCTCACTTTTGTTGCTACCAATTGCCATGCAAGGCATTGTGATCACTTTGCGGCCGACGTGATTAAACAATAAGTTACGGAGTGTAATAGTGAAGGGCACTGCGGTGTGACAGTGGTGTGGAGGAGGTCGCTTGACAACTGACACGAAGGATACGCTGTAGTGAACAAGACAACTAACATCAAACACAGCACTGCGATGAATTGTTGACCCCCAAGCCTTGCAAGTTGTGTGCTTTCACCAGAAACCGCGTGAAGTTTACCAAACATCCCAATGCAGCGGGACCCTCCTGAAAAGGACAACGCGACAATTTTTTTCCTCTATAGGTAAAAGTTTGGAAAGTTCATTGAACAAAATGTTTGAGCGACTGAGTTACAATAAAAGTTGATGGACCAGACTGGTGACAGATTGACGGACAAAAGGTAAAAAAAATACCCATCCCTTCGAGGATGACAGCTGCAGAGATGAAACAATGATATCAGCTCATTAGCTGGAATGTGATGGATTGTGGTATTACAGGCTGGTTTCTGTGATGGGAAGACGTATATTGATCATTCATGATGGACGCTACTGGCCAGCTGAAGGCAGCCGTCCTCCAACAATAGAGGGCTGCGGAGTAATGCTCACAACAACGAGCGGATAGCTGGGCATCTAAAACGTAGCAATTTGGCAAAGTAGAGAGAACAGGTAGCACTGTTGGTGCCTCTGTCAGTCATCTCAGTCAACCTGAGGCACCTGGCTCGGTCCTGTAACCTCCTGTCTGCGAGCCTTCGACACTTTGCATGGCTTCTAAGTGCACCTGGCCTGATACAGCCGCCATGGGAACGTCACCATCACTCAGTGGCGAACGGCAGTGGTTGCATTGCTCATCATCGCTGATATGACAATGTGCTCATAATAGAGGTGGCCTCATCAACGTTGGGCGCCGTGTGAAGTATGGGCCACTGTCGGGTCCCACGTTTGGCGTGGGACAAATTCAAGTGACCACTGCCCAGGAAATGCGGTCCCAGTGGGGCTTTGCCGGGTGTGTGGGTGTGGGGGCCCTTCCTGGAAACACGAGGGCTTTATTCTGGGCAGCGGTTCGGCTTACGGACCACTTCATGAAATGACGGCACCTCCACTGACGTCGCCACAATCACGTCTCTCAGGGCTGCTCCGCGCGGCGAGCGTCGAGCGATGTTTACACACAGAGACACGCATACACGAACGAACACGCGCACAAGATGCATGACGCTCACATGCATTACCACACTGACCACAAAACACATACAGCAACCCACACCACAACAGACATGCATACAACGACGCCACAGTCAACACACAACACTTGTGCACGAACAAGCACCGCATGCATACGCTCGCCGTGTAGACTGTAGGTTCAAGCGCTATTTGCGAGCATCACATTATAAAGACAGCCACGGCACACGAGGGGGGTGTAGGGTGGCCAGCACCATTCCCGACCGCCTTTGTCTCTCAGGAGTTAACGCGGCACACTCAGGTGTTTTGGGTTGCCGGAGATGACTGGCAGATGCACCACCACCACCTGTGCTCGCTACTCTGCCAACTCGCCCGGCGCTCTGCCCGTAGCTGGGAGCCGACGGATCATCTGCCCTCCGGTGGTTGTTGGAGGGCGACTGCCTCCAGCTGCCCAAGTAGCGTTTTCACGATCCTACAGGAGTAGCTTTTTTTAAAATCTTTTCTCCAGATTTTGTGGTCACCGAATTGAAGGTGAAGGTGTTACCCCGCCCCGCACCACCCGTCCAGAGCCCCGTTCGACACACAGACACACACACAGACACACGGCCAACCAATCGGGTAAAACTCTTGAGCCTGGGTGGTGCGAGCTGCTATGCCATAGCGCTCTATGTCCGTGCGCGCGCATACCTAGGGGTGCTGTTACAGGCGGCGTGGGCGGTAGGGAGGGCGCGTGCTGTTGCGAGGGTGTGCGTGTTGCTAAGGTATGCGCCATGTTAGTCGGTGCGTGCGTCTGTTGCCGAGTGTTGCCGAGTGTGCCGAGCGGCTGTATGTCCCTGTGCCACGGTGGGTTTACGTTGGTGTGCTTGGGTGGAAGGCGGTGGCGCAGCGAATTAGCGCGCATTGAGCCAAGATTTGGGCAAATGTAGTTTCAATTCTCGATCACGGCTCGGAGGCAGGCTCTGGGGCTTTCGCCTTCATCCAGCAGTGGCTTGTCAAGCAATGTGTACATTATTGTGCGTTACAGGATGTGCTTCGGGTATGTGCTGTGCTATGCCAAATGTATCTGGTTGTACGTACGATGTACGTTGGAG